>BKCP01005072.1:1122509-1145276 GCA_008636005.1 Striga asiatica
TATGATTAAAATGCAACTTGTCGGCTGGAGAAAAAATGTACTATGCTGCATGAGTAATGTCGACATGTCTAGTGCATACATGAGGTGAAATGTAATATCATAGGTTACTTGGTCAAAGGTATCAGTTTTTCTATGGAAGTCGAATTCTAGTATAAAATATTTAGTATTGGTAACGAGAAAACTCCGTCTTAACCGGGAAGTTCAAGGGAAGGGATATTAAAAAGGAGAAACATTTTCATGCTTTGGGTTATGGTGGATCAGAGAGATCTTTCTATGCATTAGAAAAATTGTGATTTGCTGTTTTATTGGTGTCTTACTGAAGGTTACAAGATGCATGAAGTTACACATATGTTTTGTTGTCATAGGTACTATTGAACGCATCCCATACTTGTTCTGAATCTTCTACACATCTACACGCATAAGTAAACGTTTGAGATAATGTATTAGGCATCAAGTAGGTGATACTCTGCCTCATTTTGCACCATCCATGGATAAGCTCGGTATAAGTTGGCTCCATTGTCAACACAAATGATACAACAGTGCCAATAAATATAGAATCCATTATTAGCATTTTTGGTAAGTTTTTTACTTAAATGTGCTAACAAGGAGGATGTAGTTAATATTATTAATTAGAATAGGCAGAGCACGGATCTTAAACTTGACAAACGCAATATGATTAGTTGTTGGTCATGGTAGCTGTCGAAATTCGTCTTCTGATTTTCATTTAACTTGATTGGGGTGTTAAAATTATTTAGATCCGTAAAAACATTTAGTTGTTCTATTGCATATGCATGAAACCTTTAATATGTGTTGACATTAAATCATTGGCGTTATAAAGTTTTCTTCCATGTAGAATTTTATATGCTATTGGATCTTGATGTTTAATACTTGAAAAAAAATGGTTATTGTGAATGCCAACGTAACATATTTTCCAACAAGTCTGCACTCATGCTTTGCAGTTGCCGAGGATATATACAGGGGATAACGTACTGGATTTGGTTGTAATTGGTTGCGGACCTGCTGGGCTGGCTCTGGCTGCTGAGTCAGCTAAGTTGGGTCTGAATGTTGGGCTTGTTGGCCCAGATCTTCCTTTCACGAATAACTATGGTGTGTGGGAGGATGAATTCAAAGGTGCTCCTCTTCATGTCAATCTGTGTTATGGATTTCTCTTTCAAGTGATGTGATTTATTTGTTTAAATCTCCAAAAAAAAAAATATCTTGCTTGTACTTTGAGAGTGCTTATTTTACGTCCCTTGTGCCGTTTGCATTTGTTCGTTATTGGATTTGATGCTCTTGTATTTTTGGAATTTAGTTGACTAGGTATTTTTATTCGCATCCGCCTCTTTCAGACTGTGGGTATGAAAAGCTGCAAGGTTGCCAAATGTTAGATGATTTTGGAGCGAATTCTACAATAAGTTATTTACAATGCCAATTGTTGATTATCATTGATAGATGGAATATTTTGCACTTCATTTCGGAACATATTTTGTTCATTGCTTCATGCTAGGTCTTCAAATGATAGTCTCCATCCTATTTCATGCCTTGAAATATTCTTTTAGACCTTTATAACACTTGATTTCTTTCTCTCTAGTAAACCATTATCCGTGTTGATTTCTGAACATAATCACAACGCAATTTCATTCCATTTTTATGTTTATAATCATTATCATTTCTACAGTTAAGTCCATGAAGAATTTTCAATTATTACAGATTTAGGACTTGCATGCTGCATTGAACACGTCTGGCGGGATACTGTTGTATATCTGGACGAAAATGACCCCATTTCTATCGGTCGTGCGTATGGACGTGTTAGTCGGCATCTGCTTCATGAAGAGTTACTGAAAAGGTAAATATATCGACTACATGTTCACCTTAGCATAGTTAGACATATCAGAATTATATGTTCGTTACTTATATTAATTTTTCCTAGGTGTGTCGAGTCAGGTGTATCTTATCTTAGCACAAAAGTTGAAAGGATTATTGAAGCTTCAAGCGGCCATAGACTTGTAGAATGCGAAGGCAATGTTGTAATTCCTTGCAAGTATGCCTGTGAACTCATTCTTAAATTACCCATTTCTCTTTATAGATTCTGAAGAACACAAATTTTATCCTTCCGTAATACCTAAATTCTATTTACAGATTGGCTACAGTAGCATCTGGGGCTGCTTCGGGTAAGCTCTTGGAGTACGAGGTCGGGGGTCCAAGGGTTTCTGTGCAGACAGCCTATGGAGTTGAGGTTGAGGTAGGAATCTAGAATGGTTGAAAATATAAAAGCTCGTTGAAAAACGGAGTGTCTCAGAAACAAAAAATATATATGTTTTTAGATGGTGAATATTTGCTGTAGGTTTAAAGCAGAAGCAACAATGCATAATATAATGCATGATCTTCTTGGCTAGTGGATTTAAAATTGCACCTTTTCGTATTCAATTATCGATGGTTGTGTTTTCAGGTGGAAAACAATCCGTATGAACCCAGTCTCATGGTTTTCATGGATTACAGAGACTTCATGAAACATAAAGTAGAATGCCTTGAAGCACAATATCCAACTTTTCTTTATGCGATGCCAATGTCTCCAACAAGAGTTTTCTTTGAGGTTTGACGAAACCGTATTCGTTAACATGCATTATTTTTAAAAAAACTTCTCATCTTTAAACTAGTTCAAGTACTTCACAGGAAACCTGTCTGGCTTCAAAAGATGCCATGCCTTTCGAATTATTGAAAAGCAAACTCATGTCGAGACTAGAGAATATGGGAGTGCGCATTACAAGAACTTACGAAGAGGTGCTCTGCTTGCTTTTTCTCATGTTCTAAGTTGCAAAAGCTACCCCTAAGGTTTAGATTGATCAAAACAAAATAAAAATTCAATCAGTTTCCAAAACTGCAAATAATCCCTTAAGGTATTAAAACGGCTTGTTGATATTTGTATTTGCCTGATAACAGTGCCTCCTCAAGTGATGCAACCTGTAAATCTGAAATGTCGACAAGTTGTTGGGTTTTTTTGTAACTAAAAGCAGCCTCAAGGGTATTTTTTTATAAATATTTTCACTCTTTTTATTTAACATCACATTTTACGGGACAGAGAGAGAGAGAGAGAGAGAGAGAGAGAGAGAGAGAGTTTTTGTGACCATACTTCTCAATTCTACTGCATAAACCTTAATTTTCTTTTCAGGAATGGTCTTATATTCCTGTTGGTGGTTCCTTGCCAAACACCGAGCAGAAGAACCTTGCCTTTGGTGCTGCTGCTAGCATGGTCCATCCTGCCACAGGTAAACATCAGAATGAACCATAGCTTGATATCCTTTTCGTGAACCAAATGGCCATAATTACATGACCTATATCATGCGACAGGTTATTCGGTTGTTAGATCATTGTCAGAGGCTCCAAATTATGCGTTGGTTATTGCAAATATTTTGAAACAATCCAATGTTAGAAACATGGTGATCAGTTCGAGGATTTCAAATATCTCGATGCAAGGTGAATAGTTTTTTACTCTCATTAATATATTTTAGGAAAGAATTTGTGGTACATTCTTGTTTGTGTATTACAGTATCAGTTTCACATTGCCGGAACTGAAAATCTCTTTGTTCAGCTTGGAATGCTCTTTGGCCATTGGAGAGGAAAAGACAACGAGCATTTTTTCTGTTTGGATTAGCACTCATATTGCAAATGGATATCGAAGGCATACGCACATTCTTCCACACATTTTTCCGTTTGCCGAAATGGTACATCAAGAAACTTATACTCACCACTCCACCATTTAGTATATATCATTATCTTCTTATGTTTCACAACTATAAACTGTCCATAGTTGAGTGCTCATCGATACAACTATGTGTAACTTCCCAATATTTAAACTATTGAAGGGATTCTGATGCTAATCATTGCTTCCAAAACCAAATGATATTTACGAAAACAAAACCACTTATATTCTAAAACTTACCCAGTACATCTCAAGTTTGTACATTCCTCGCGATCGCGCATATCTCCTGTTGACGTTAGACGTTAACCACAATTAAAATTGGCATTTATAAGGTAGATTTTAGGGGATTAAGTGTAACAGTTTGTACCATTTCCGTTTACGAAAACGTTAAACCGGTTGGAGCGGAAAAAACAGGAGATTGTGTTAAGAAAGAAGGATCGTCGACTAGTATAGTGAGATCGGCATAAAGATTGATCATAAGAGACTGGGGAGAGATATAGTAATGGTTTAATGATGAACTTGCAATCTGTGTCCTTATTAAGCCTGGATTTATACATGACAAAAGTAGAAATGTAATGATAGTTGTGTGCTAACTAAGGATGCAGGGGAGTGACACGCGTCCCCATGCAAAATCTCGACTTTTGATCAGTGTTCTAGAAGTCGCCTAGGCGGGGTCTAGAAATTAAGATTATATAGCTTATTTTTAATATATTTTCACTACCTACAAAATAAAACTATCTCAAGTTATAATAAATCAACACCTAAGTCCAAATAATAATATTAATAGTATTTATATTTCCTTCCCCTACTTTTGTTTGCTATTTCAGTTTTAACAAAGAACCATTTTACCATGTTTAATTTGGTCTCACAGGATGTCTCAGGGATTCCTTGGCTCGACTCTATCCTCAGTCGACCTTTTACTGTTTGCTTTCTATATGTTTGTGATAGCACCAAACGACATGAGAAAGCGCCTCATCAACCATCTCTTATTCGATCCCACTGGCGCCATCATGATAAAGACTTATCTTACCTTGTAGATTATTATTTCAGTCTTAGTTCGAAATAACCGCCATGTATTTAACTTCTGCATGTATAGGTAATTAGGTATCATCGATTTCCCGTATTCAGCTCTATGGCCATGCAATTTTTGTGTGAAGAAAAAGGGATTCAGCATGTTTAACTTTGAATCCTGGTTTACTGTTGTCAAACATATGAAAACAGACAGAATCACAGAAGTCTAATTAAGAAAGAATGGGCATAAATATAATCATACCCATGATATTGGTCCAATATAGTTCAGGTGGCAGAATTAGTTTAGCTCAGATGATGTGATTAATTCTGACTAAAGAAATTCTGTAGAAAATTTGTGACTGATGAAACTATAATTCTGCTATCTTTCTTAAGAAACCAACCGTTGGAGAAAAATTGGAGGGTATCATAAAATACATTTTTTTTNATATTTAATATTTTAAAAAAAAAAACGATAGAGATTCTATTCAACCACGAAATATACAAGCCAGAAGCTCGAAAGCCCCAAGTTTAGTACAACAATACAACCAAACAAAGAGAGCACTAGCCCGAGATACTCCGGACATAAACCAATCAAAGTTACCCTTACATCAACTACAAAACTAAAGGCAGTAAAACAAATTGACACCTTTAGCATAATAATACCAGCAGATACATCAACAACACAGAGAGAAGAAGTAGAAATAAACAATGAAAAATCAAGGAAAATGCCACTACTGAACCAAAGGACCTAGTGAACA
This sequence comes from Striga asiatica, assembly GCA_008636005.1. Lineage (NCBI taxonomy): Eukaryota > Viridiplantae > Streptophyta > Magnoliopsida > Lamiales > Orobanchaceae > Striga > Striga asiatica. The sequence continues at coordinate 1,127,979 of BKCP01005072.1, forward strand.
TCACCCCTTGTAGCCCCTCAGCTTCTGTTCCTCTGCATTGAGCAAATTCCAACCAATCCCCTTGAGCAGCACTCACCGCCATCCTCTCAGGCATCCAAACATTTTTAAATTTCCAAAGATTTCTGGATTTCCATAACCACCATAAGTTATGAATGGTTAATTTCATCCTATCCTCAGAAATTTCTTTTTTCCCAACTGCACACAATCTCCACCAGACCACCACTAAGACTTAAAAGTTATGGACTCTGAGGGCACTTCAGCCCAGCTCACCGGTGCTAAACTCCACACCCTTTATGCTCTGCTGCAACTAAATAACAGATGTTCTATTGTCTCCTCAACATCACCACAACTCTGACATATGTGAGCAATAAGCATTCCCCTTCTTCACCACAGACCTGCAAAACATTAGACATTACATTTGTGGACGTGTCACCGTAAAAAGAGATTTACATGTATCTCATAATAAATCGTTTTTTCATTAAATAATTTAAATAATCCTATAACTAAAATAAAAAAGAATCCTCCATAAATGAAAATTCTAAAATCGGATGTTTAGTTATTTACATAATCTTTGCCTACCAAACAATTATCAACGTAAATAAAGGAAACTAAGAATCGACTAAACCAAACATAAACTGAAAGTCTAGTTATATGGAAACTATGCATTAATGATTTATTTATTGTTATTTAAACATATAATATTATTTACATCTATAGTAGGTAATTAATATTTTTGGCCGAGAAATATTTTCTAACAATGAATTAATCTTATTTTTATTTTTTATATATATAGATAGATTATAATGAATGCAATTACTGCTTATTTTTTCTTTATTTAAAATAAATTCTAAAATTATCATTTTAGTATGTAATTAATGTTTATGGCGGGAAAAACTTTCTAAAAATAATTTAACATTATTCTTGTTATATATATAGAGAGAGAGACTAGNTAAAAAATTAGTAAAGTGCACGTGCATCGCACGTGGTGTAATATTTTTTGCCGATTAAATTTAGTATAATAAATTATTTAATTTTTTAAACATATCAATGCATGAACGAAGTAAAATGTAAAACAAATGAGCTTCTAATGTTTTTTTATAATGATGTCCTAATATAAAAAGAATTAAATAACATATTACAACCCCAACAAAAATATAGTTCTTAATGGGGAAAAAAATACAAATAAACTAAATAAGGACCCAATGTATATTATAGATGTATTAGTATTTTATTTAAATATGTTATATGATTAAAGAGTAATTTTCTTTCATTTTGGTTTGGACGTTTTCATATGAAACATTGATACTCGTTGGAGCTCAGTACATTAATAATATTTCGAAAAAAAATTTAATTCATTTGGCAAAACGTCTACTTTATTCTAACACTTATAAATATTCTGGCCAAACATATAGTCAAACTTCATGATTGTATGATTTTTATAAGGTATTTCTACTAACAGTTCATGAATATCTTTGTAAAATAACCAACCGCATCATTAAATTGTTGATATTGTTTTATCATTGTATAAACTATTTTATTACTATGTCCATGTAGACAAATTGGTACCTACCTCATAGAGGCATTGCCCCACGGGGTGTGAATGAATTTCATCTCCAAATAAAATTTAACTTTCCAAAATCTTACTTACATGTACTTCTCTCGAGACGCTAAATTACTTTTTGAAATCATCAATTACATGAAAGTACGTACTGTAAAGTAATTGCACATATGTTCCAGCAAAATACATAATAAGATTATAAGTATTCCTATAAAAAAGGGACAATTTTATTCAAACATTCAACAATGTTTTGATCAGGCTTCAACATTTTTTTTCAATGTTATTTATTTGGAAGACAAACGAACTATATAATATATAGTTTGCAAACCATTGATCATCTTGGTTGTTGCAATGATTTTAGCGTTGTTTATCATTATATCTTTCACATTCGCTCGAATTTGCAGTACTTATGTGCCTAATAACTTATTTAGTGCTTTTATTGTCTATTTTTTTTTTCATCATACATAATGCTTCAAAAATTTAAGATAAAGTTCCTTTCTTGGACAAAAATAAAATAAAATAAAAATGAGAAAATATTAAGAAGCATATCATTTGTTAAAGTATTTGAGAACAGAAGAATTAAAATTTTATTATATTATCATTATGATACTCTTAGTCGCTATGTGAACTTAATTATTACGAAGTTATTATTAAAATTTACGTTATGTATTACATATCATTTGTTAAGTATTTGAGAAGAGAAGAATTAGAATTTTATTATATTATGATACTATTAGTCGTTCCGTGAACTTTATTATTACAAAGTTATTATTATAATTTAGTTTATGTATTACAAAGTTTTTATTTATTTAATCACTTAAAATTCTCGATAATATAGGATCATTATTTATGAGAACTAATATATTACTTATAAAAAGGGTAACAAATAAATAAATTTTAAGTATTTCAAAATTAAAAAATTTAATGGTAGAGAGTAATCAAATTTGTAACTAAAAAAATGAAGATTAACATACCAATTTTTAATGCCAAAAATATATTTTTATTTATGTACTTAAAAGTTCTAGTTAAAAAATGGTCATCTTTAATATGCTTAAATTTCCATTAGCCAACTCCAACTGATATAGGACATTAATTAATTTTATCACTTTTTTAAATTATGGATTGAATGCGAGCTATATGCTTTCTCCTTGCCTAGTTTTGCGAAAGGATCGAATAGCAGGGGAGTCAGTCCGTCATGTCGTGCGCTGCGTGGCTCTGGTCCTCGTGGACTGCGTGTCGTCTGGCTGTGCAGTCTGACCTAGAACGGCACTAGCAGGCTGCCTCAACTCCGGGGCTATCTCCTGTCTGTCATAGTGAAAGAAAGCACTAGAGGCGAAGCTCTCGCACGAGACGTCATGCTGGGCGCGGTTAAGACTGCATGCCTACTCAGGGATGGGGAGAAGAGAGGATCCAGCAGGCGGAGCACTCAGGTGCTCGCCGACAGAGGGTGGATGGGGGCTGGCTATATGCTCAGTCGAGCTCCCAATCTCAGCAGATGGGGGATGAGCGGCTCATCCCCTTTCGGGTGAGCGGTGACGGCAGTGGCCCTCAAATCCAGAGAGCGGTCCGGGCTAGAAGCATGCACAGTCAAAAGAACAACGTCGCGCGCACTGTCATCAGATAAGTTGATGGACTCGCCACTGGTCGAGGTGTCCGACTGATCCATATAGTATAAAAGAAGGTCGTCGTCGTCAAGAAGCGTAAGGTCCGTAATCCTAGGTGGGCCACTGGTGGAAGGCACAGCCTCATCCTCTGCCTCTGGTGAGAGGATAACAAAGTACGAGTGGTTGGCCTTGAAGGTCGACTGGAAGGTCTGTCTGGGGAGAAAGCCCGTGGACTTGAGCTTGGGCCCTACTATAGCCAACTGCTTAGGCTGGTTAGGATTAGCATCCTTCCCAGCTTGGCCAGTGGCGTCGATCACAGCCTTGCCCTTATCCTTAGCCCCCTTCGGGGTCTCGGGCGCACGGAGAGGGTTTTGCCCTTTCCCTTTGGGTCCCTCCGGGCGGTGGAGGGCCACGACTGAGTCGCACGGTGGCGCTGCGGAAATGTGGGTCGTGGCTTATTACCACTAGTGTAGCAATCAGCCGCAATATGTCCCATATGAATGCACAAAGTGCAGAACACGTGGATCTTCTCATAGATCACTCGCTATGCAAAGGTCTCCGAGCCCTGCTCAATCTCAGTCTCGTGGACGGCTCGACCATGAGGTCGATCTCTACACAAAACTGCGCCACGTTAGCCCTCGACTGAAGGGCCATTGGGGCGTCAATGCGAATCGGCTGTCCTATGCACTTAGCAAGCATAGTGATAGAATCTCGGTCATAAAGGTGGGGTGAGAGGCCGGGAAGACGGCACCACATGGGGACAACAGGAGCCTCCGTCTTCGGGTTGAACCCGGAAGTATACTTGAACACCCTAGCTGGGTATCCACACACCAGAATCGAGGTCTTAAGCCAAGCCTCGTTATAGTCCTTGGGGAGGTGAAAAGAGACTAGGAGATGATTGAAGTTATACCACTTATATGACACTTTACTCTTAAAACCCAGTTTACCTAATCCAGTAGATATATCTCGAGGGGTAGGGATAGCATAAGTAAACTTAAAAACTAGGGTGTTAGCTAACTTACCGGCAAGGGCGTCAGTTTCGGCTTGATTGAATCAGGCCTTCACCTTGTTTCCCTCGGATCTGATAATGGTCCCGCAAACATGTTCTTATCCCCCATCAAAGGGGAAGTCCTTGGCCGTCGGACGCGGGGCTCCAGTGCCGCCATCTCTCCTCCCCGTAATAGCCTCCCGGAAGGAAAACAGACCAGTGGAAGTGCCCGGAGGGGGCCCGGCTGCGGCGTGGTTGGCCGTGGAGGCGCTCGTCGGTGGTGTCCCGATCAGGGAAGGTTTGGAAAAATGGGCCGTGGATGTCGTGCTCGGGCCCGCAACGACCCCACCATCTTCCCGAACATACAAGACGGCCGGTTCAGAGTTTCCGGCATCAGAGTTGTCTAGACCAGCGATTTGTTTGATCGGAGAGGATGAGTTTGGTTTAGGTCCGAGAATTTCGGCCGTCAAAATCAATTTCGAGATGGCCCCGGAAGAATTGCCGGTCGGCTGAGATTTTCTGGTGTCTGTGCCGGCGCCGACGCCGGCGTGGGGCAGGTGCTCTTCGTGATCCGGTTGGGTGCTGGTGGCAGGGTCGGTTGTAACACCCCTCTCATCAGAGTAACTTTTTCGCAACTTTTACTTCAAAAATACTTATAACTCTTTCGAAATCTTTTGCGACTAACTCGAGATGCTACTCAAACTCATCTTTTTTGAAAATCCGTTTATCTTTAAACTTTGTCTAATACTTCTTTAGACATAAAGAAAACAGATTTATATAACTTGCATTTAACTATACCATATTCATATTTCTGAATGGTAAAACTTGAAATCTGAAATTTATTTAAAATGCAAGTTCATGTCTTAATATGCATAGCGGAAATACTGAAAAACATGATTTATTATACAGACATATCAAATACTTAATGAATGTCCACTGAAATAAGTGCACGACCACCACCACCACATCTCGAGCTCACACCTCCGGCCCGACCCTGTTACCTGAAAAACATAATGAGGGTGAGTACTGATCCTCTTGTACTCCATAAAAACCCATACTAAAGCAAACAACAATAATAATACAATATCATGATCTTTGGTATATATCTGGACTGGAAATCTGTTCCAGTAACTGAAACTGAATCTGGCCGATATCTGATCGGATACTTGTGCACAATCTGATGGATATTTCTCAAGGCAACTCAAGCGGCCTCCATCAGAACTTAGGATATACTCTAAGACAACTGAATGCCTTCTCATCCCAAGCGTATAAACTTAAACTGTATACATACCTCGGACATGATATCAATATTATACTCAATGTAATACCCAGTCTGGGTCCCCACCTTTCTTCCTTTGAAAAACCGTAAGTGTTGATCTCGAGTAGCTAACTCCTCAAGCTACATAAAAATATATAAACAAATATACTAAGTACTATGCTCGTATACTCAATAAGATGCTCGGATTCTCAACTCTTTCGGATAACTCATCCAAATCTTATAAAATTTCAATATTCATGCTATTGCTCAAACTTAACTTTTCTTGATCTTTTACTCAATCAAATACTTAACTCATCATATATCATATCTCTCAAATCTTATATATTGGCTTATACTCATTTTTCACTTAATTAACTTGAAAGTGCAAATTTCTCAAAACATACTCAACTTTTAAATCATAATTCTCAATTATGATATTAATATGTGATACTTAAAACAATCTTTATAAAATTGCATACTCAACATATTAATATATAACTTTGTCAAATTATTCATCACTTATATGAGAATATTTCATAATAATCTCACTTTAACAACTTGAACATATCATGAATATTCTTGCATATATATTCATCTTTACATATATGACATCTTAATATCATAACTCATTCATTTCTCATCTTCAAATCATGAAATTTAACAGTCATAATCTCAACTCATAATTAGACATGTCATAAAAGTTTCATAATTTTAGCATGCATATACATCAAGTTATTAGAATTTGAAAGTTACAACTAAAACATTGAACATAAAATTTAGAATACATGTTCATCTTCAAATCTCTATAACTTAAGTTATACTATGCCAAATAACTTAATTCTTGTTCTCATGTACTCCTCTTTTACACAAGAGTTACTCATTTAAATGATACTTTTTCAGCTTATTCATATCTTTATCAACATCTCACCAATTCAAGCACATATATCATATAATTGATCTTGAACAAATTTTAACTCTTTGTATTCATAGAATCAATTATAAACTCAACTTGTAAATCATAATATACATACTCATAATCATTTCAACTTATCATCAAAGCCTGAACTTTAGTATGAAACTTTAAGATAAGTAAATTACCTCCTTCTTGCTAGAATCGAAACTTGATTCTTCACTTCTAAATTCTTCGCTTCTCCACAATTTCTACTACTTATCTCTCTTACACACTTATATAACTTTTGGTATTTATCTTTGGTGTAAGAACTCTGTTCATTTTTAGGCCTCTATTTATAGGCAAAAATTCAAGACATAAGGATTGAGTGAAGAAATGAACAAAATAAACAATTTAATCTTATAAACTTAATTAATCATAAACTAATTAATGAGTAACTCGTATACTTCTAAAAAACATAGTTAATCCTCAAAAATAGCCTCTGGTTGAGATCACAATGGATTCCCAATGATCAGACCTTACTGTCGGTCACACGACTCGTGTGACCTCACACGACTCGTGTGGCAATGTCACACGACTCGTGTGACTCCACACGACTCGTGTGTCTTGTCACACGACTCGTGTGAAAAAGCCGAAGCTAACTTTCCTCTCCTCATCCTCCCACACGACTCGTGTGCCTTGTCTCACGACTCGTGTGGCTCATTCCACACGACTCGTGTGGCTTGTTCCTTGAAAAACTCTTAATTTTGAACTTATAACTGAATACTGGGTCTCGAAATTAATCAAATCTTGGAACAACTACTGATACTTTATTAATAACTGAGAGGGATATTACATCGGTTGTGGCGGAGGGGGCGGGGGCTTGAAGTTTGCAAGTGACGGGCTGGGTTGTTTGCTGAGGGACGGCGTGCTGGTAGCTGGTTTGGGCGTGACTGGTGGGTCGGGCAGGTCCAAAAAAATGAAGGCCCAAAAAGGGGCTCAATTGGGTGGGCTGATTGAATGAGGGCTCAGGTAGGCTTAGAGGTTGTGAGATGAAATGGTGTTGGGTGGGTTGAGGAGTGATATTAGAAAGGTGGGCCGTAATCGACGGGCCCGGGATAGAAAATAGGGGTCTGGGCCGAGGGGTATAGGTCTGGGATGGATTTAGAGGGGTTGAGTTGGGCCAAGAGAGATGGGCTGGCTGCACAAGTGAACTGGGCCCAGTTAAAGGAAAGCTTTGGCCCAACTTGTTTTCTCTTAGCTTGTGATTGGGTACGATTCCAAACCCTAAATGCTGAGAGGTGGAATAATTGCGCTGACCGGTCAACAAAGAGGAGGTGGCGGCGGGACTCATCTTCTCCAGCGAGACAGATTCCGGCGGCGAAGCATGTGACCCTAAAGCGAGCGGCGATCCAGTATGGCCTATTTTTTAGCCTCGGTTTTTTTGTCGCGGCCCAAAAGAGACCGCCGGCCGATCTGTGCTACCTCCGACGATGTGAGCCGAGATCCCCTGTGACGTAATTATCGTTGGAACGCCCCTGTCTTTTTTCACCGAGAGAGTCACTGTGGGGCAGCCGATCGGTTCGGGGGTCTCAACTTGATTTTCCTCAGCATGCCTTCAATGATTTCGCCTTCTTCTTTGTTTTCATTTTCTACTTTTTCTGATTTTTTGGTCTCGTTTTTTTTCTAGAAAGGCTGAGAAAGCCTCTCGAAATGCCGGTTGTGACATGAATAGCTCCAACTCCGAAACTTGGACGAAAGATGGATATTGTTTGTTGGTCGTAAAAACGGTCGGAGGGGCCATGTTTTGGTCGAAAGGTAACTAAAATAATGAAAAACGAAAAGAAAAGGCCAAAGAAAAGTAAACCCCAGAGGCCGGGGAGGCCGCCGGCGGTGGCGGCCGGTGGGGACGGCTAGTCGGGGGTGGTGGCCGAGGAGGAGGAGAAGTGGTGGTTGAGGGTGAAAGTGAAAAATGGAAATCTTAGAGAGAGAAAGCTAGAGAGAGAGGTGAGAGCATTTTGTCTGTAGTTGCTAGGTTAGTAGTTGTTAGGTTAGCAGTTGCTAGGTTAGTTCTCTGTAGTTGCTAGGTTAGTTCTCTGTAGTTTCTAAGTTAGTTCTTTGTAGTTGCTAGGTTAGTTCTCTGTAGTTGCTAGGTTACTAGTTGCTAGGTTAGTTCTCTATAGTTGCTAGGTTACTAGTTGCTAGGTTAGTTCTCTATAGTTGCTAGGTTAGTTCTCTGTAGTTGCTAAGTTAGTTCTCCGTAGTTACTAATTAAGTTAGTAGTAGCTAGGTTAGTTCTCTGTAGTTGCTAGGTTAGTAGTAGCTAGGTTAGTTCTCTATAGTTGTTAGGTTAGTTGTCTATAGTTGCTATGAGCTGTCCGTATTTTAAGAGCTGAGCGCATTTTAAAAGGTGACCGCATTTGATCCGCCCCTATATATATATATATAATTCGTTTACGCATTATATATATATATATATATATATATATATATATATTTCGTTTACGCATTAATAAATGATTTAATAACGAGGAGGAGTATGTAATTATGTTTCCTAAAAGGATGAGTATAATTAACCTATCAAAAAATTATAAATATCCTCAATTCTAATAACATAGGCAAAAGAAAAACTTTGTCATATACACAACCCCACTCATCCTTCACACCAAACAACTAAATATAATTACATAAATATATTTTTAGTTATAATTAATATTAATAAAATTCTATGTTCACATAAAGAATTGTTTTATTATTTTAAAGTTAACAATGTTGGTGATTTTTTATAATTTAAAAGACTCAGTTTATGTGAATCAGTACGATCAAATCCTCTCTCCCCTTCACCGACAAAAAACCCCCAAATCTCACAGAAAACCTAAGTCGCTAATCCGCGTGCCTTCTCTCAGCAGGGCCTTCGGGCCACCACGACGGCGGCGTCCTCCGAGCCGTGCGGTCGAATCCCAGTGACGTCGGTCGTGGCTGTGGCCTTTTCATCGGGTGCGATGGCGGGTCTTCTCCTTAGGTTTCGCCGTCTTACAGGTTGCTAAGGTGGGTCGGGATCCTGCGTTTTTTCTCGGAGTCTGGGTGGTGGCGGGCTGCCGGCGTGGCTGTGAGTGACGACTGTGACGCCTATTATCCCCTTGAAGGTTGGCGGGGTGGTAGTCGGGGCTGAGATCAGGGCTGTTGCACTCTTCTCCCTTCTCCCGTTTGCTCTGCTTTTGGGGCCTTTGGGTTGTGTTAGTGGAGTCGGCTCGGGTCGGGGTGGGTCTTGTGTCCTGGACCTGGGTTGTCGGGTATTGGGAGGTGGAGTATGTTGTGGATCTCCGGTTGTGGGTCTTGGGGTTGTCTACCCGGGCGAGGGTTTGGGTTCTTTAGTCTCAGATTTGGTGAGGCGATTTATCTGCAGTTTCTGGATTTACGGCTTGGACCGGGTCTTGTCAGGGTGGGTAGTCGGCCTTGGGTGTCGATGTCGTTGGTGTTCGGCTTGGCTTCACTGTGCTGTGGGAAGGGCTTATTGTTAGTCGTTTTGCGTTCTTTTTGTTTATGTTTGTGTTTTGTTGCTAGTGTTGTTTTGTTTTGAGGTTTTTGTTGTGTGGTGTCAGTATTGTTTGTGCGTGTCAGTGTTTTTTTCTCCTATTTAGGAGTGTGAATTCTCCCGCCGGGGAGTGTATATTCCTCATTAGTGGGGTTTTAGTTTTTTGTGTGTTTTGTAGTGTGGTGTGATTTAGGCTACCTTCGTGAGTAGACCTCTCTTTTCCGGTTAGTGAACCGGTTGTATATTCGTGTGTATTAATAAAATCTATCGTTTGAAAAAAAAAAGAAAAAGTTTATGTGAATCACATGCACCATTTCCCTAAAAGTTGATCATCATACCATACTCCAATGAGCATTATTTATAACATATTGATGGGACCTTCAAACACCAAATGCACGTTCAAAATGGCAAAACCAGTCCTTATATTCAAACAAGCTAGCTGGCACTATTGAGTCTATTTATAGTTGCCTTAAATGTGGCACTGTTCAGGTACTGTTCACCAGTCTTATCGTACAGTACTCTCCCAGAGCAGTCCGGCGCCTCCCTGACAGAATTTAATGCGATTTGAGGTTTTCATCATCATTGCCTGGCAGGCATTTAATGCATACAGAGGGATCATTTAATGCTGGCAGGCTTTATGTCTTGGTTAGGGGAGGTAGGTCAGCAGGCTAGGATGCCCCGTCCAATCACCAATGATTACTCTCCAAGTGGCATTATTATACTATTATCGAGATCGGCATTCCTCATTGGAGGCCCGTTCTGAGACCCCAGGTCGGCACCTTTTCTTTGTTCGTTCCTCCAGTTCCGGGGAGCCTTCCTCCAGCTCGTCACTCGTCAGGCCGGCACCGGGACTTCACTGTCGCAAACGCCGGGCTAACGGACGAACTCATGGGGACGTCAAGGTCAAAAAGTTTCGGGGTCCAGCTCGACACCTACGCACTGGACCGGGTCTCCGGTTCGGCTCTCGAACTCGGGTGTCAACAATAGGCAAAAGAAAAACTTTGTCATATACACAACCCCACTCATCCTTCACACCAAACAACTAAATATAATTACATAAATATATTTTTAGTTATAATTAATATTAATAAAATTCTATGTTCACATAAAGAATTGTTTTATTATTTTAAAGTTAACAATGTTGGTGATTTTTTATAATTTAAAAGACTCAGTTTATGTGAATCACATGCACCATTTCCCTAAAAGTTGATCATCATACCATACTCCAATACATGAGCATTATTTATAACATATTGAAATGATGGGACCTTCAAACACCAAATGCACGTTCAAAATGGCAAAACCAGTCCTTATATTCAAACAAGCTAGCTGGCACTATTGAGTCTATTTCAAGGCACCAATAATTGTACGCCTCAATAATGCAGAACAATCTATCCTACCATGCGTATTGGTACATTTTTTTTTTATATCAATAAATATAAATTTATAAATCAAAATTGGTGTACATACGACCGAGAGTCGGTATACAAAAGCGCAATGGGCAGCCACAAGCTCGGCTCCTCACTCGCATATGAACGGTCTAACAGGACAACCACATATCGGTTGTTCACTCAAGTCTCTAATAAAACAAAAAGTGCCAAAACACTAATGCTACACGGCACTATGCTCGGCTCGACTCCCTCCGCGGCCAAGGCGTCTCTGGACAAGCTCTTGCCTTTACTCTCGAGCTCCCAATGCAAGAGAAGTCTATCATAACCCAAGGCATTTTCTCTCAAACTCGACAAGTACGTTCAGGTACACTGCAAAAACATGTGTTTTAATCTTAAGTATCACAAGGCCTAGCCTGTAGGTTGAGATTCATTTCTTTGGTACACATTGATTTACGTACAGATACACATACCCACTGACACACCCACGTTAGAGGTTTTTTTTTTTTGGATTTTTTTTGGTTTAGTTTGATTACGTTTAAAAAATGTAATATGATTGGTTGTTAGTAAGTATATTAAAATAATATTTAAAATAAAATAATTAAAATTAATTTGGCGTAAAAATAAATACAAATGAAAGACTAAATAGTAAATACCAATGAAAGACAGTGGCCCATGAGGCCATGATACAGGCCCAATTGACAATTATTAATGATGAAATGTGAGAAACAGAAAAACTCATTATTAAAGGTGGGACTTGGAAGAGGACAAAGAGAAACACGTGATTGTAGTGTGTTAGTGAAATACACAGGAAAAAGCACTCCGCTGTTTATGTTTTAGAATGTACGTACAGCCATTATTTAGCCCACGTTCTCATCAGCAAGTAATGTCAAAGCCATTATTGGCCCACGTTCTGTGCCTCTAAAAGCACAGTTGAACAAGAGGCAATAATTAATTAGCAACAATGGCTGCACCCGACCAATCTTTCCCCAACTACCTAACCACAGTCAACGCGTCCAACTTCGTCTCCGTGAAGCTCTCCGGCAACAAGCGGTCGAACAATTACCCGTCATGGAAACGGCAAATACTCTGCCTGATTGAGGCCACTGACTTGGTCCGCTTCATCAACGGCACTATCCCAAATCCAGCAGCTGATAGCGTGACGTGGAGAACAGACAGAGTGGTTTTGGGCTGGATTCTCGGGTCATTGTCCGATTCTGTTCTTAGGATGGTGGCACATTTGGACAGTGACACGGCCAGAGATGTGTGGGTGGAGCTAGACAAGAAATTCGGTGAGGCTAATAATACTGCTCCTCCGCGGCCACAAGTACCACAAGGTACGTGCAGTTAGTACGTACATCTATATATATTATTATAATTAATTAATCAATGGGGCGTTAAAATTAACAGAAAAATTTAATTTATTTGGTTGTCAAATTAATTAAGCTGTGGAGACAGAGTATGAGGAGCAGTTGCCTCTATTGCTGAGACTGATACGCCGGGAGAAGTGGGAAGCAGCCAAAGAATACATAAACAACCATCCGGGTGCCATCAGAGACCAAAAAACTGAGAACCTGGACACGTGTCTCCACTTATTAGCGGTGTCGGCGAACAAACCTTATGCGCTCGATTTCTTCCGATTCCTAAGTGACAAAATGACCGAGCACGCATGGCAAGCCCAGAACATCCTCGGTGACACTGCCCTCCATACGGCAGTCCGGACTGGAAATGATCTAGCCACCAAATTCCTCTTGGATGAGTGCTGCGATCTGATGCACGTGCGCAACAACGATGATGAGTTGCCAATCCACCTGGCGACCCAATGTACCAAGGAAGGGTCTATTTGGTTGTTGTTGAGGAAAATGGGCAACGTTGTTGATAATAAAACGGGTTTCCAGCTTCTGTGTCTGGCGATCGAAGCCGAGCATTTTGGTGGGTCGTTTATTAATTTCATGTGTATGCCATTTTCATTTCTCCTTTTATTACTAACTAACTAGTATGTGATTTTAAATTATATTTTATCTTTTATATTTTTATGATCTATTCTATTTTTTGCGTTACTATTTTAAATCAACCAAACACAAGAAGTACATTACATAATGGACAGTATCAAATATATTGAAACTTGAAATACAATTTTGAAAATAATAATATTTAAAAGTAATGGTTAAAAACATTGCATGAAAATTTTGGTTGAGAAACCTCCATTAGCTAAGTTAGTCTTGTTTATTCGAAATCTTTTTTGTTTGGGGAAGATTGACAAATATGAACAGTAAAACTAAATTAAAATATTTTACAAGAATAATTGCATGTGTTAGTTTACAATTTTGTCTTTTTATCTTGAAAGGGATCATTGTTTGTCATTCTTTTTATTGACTAAATACAACAGTTATATTTCAATTGACATATGTTAGCAAAGTTTTTAAATATTATTCATATTATCTTCCCTTTTTACCCGTAAATTAGTTTTCGTATTCTTTTTCTTTTTATTTGATCTGATTAATTATAATTATTTTCATGAGTTATAAATATATATTAAAATTCAAGTTTTGGTCGAATTTTTAATTTTTTTAAATTCAAATACAATTATATTTTTCATGAATCATTACAAACATATGGTACACAATTTGATTTATATTTCAATAATCTCAAAAGATAATTAAAAAACATTAAAAACAATTATTTGGTAAGTTATATTTTATTTTTTGCTCAAGCAATAAATTGATTTAAATTAAATATTTATATTATGTAGAATTAGCGATAGTTTTGGCTTTGACGTCACATTTAATGCTAAAATAATTCTAATTGAATAACTTGTGTAAATATCAACCAGTTAATGTGTAGTAAACCACATAAAATATATAATCATAAGTTCATAACTACAAAACCTTAAAATTTCCTCAAATACGTGATGTAGATGAACCATAATATTATAAACTTTGTTGAATTAAATATATATATACACATATAAACTTGGACAAATTTTCGTCTAACGTACTAAATATAATTTTTTATTTATTCAGTCTGTATTTATATATCATATGATATCTTAGGTTAGATGTATTGTCATTTACTTGATAATTTATCATAAAATTTATTGATTAAATACTTATTAAGTTGAAATATTAGTTCACATAAATTTGTGTATGCGACGGAATAGCCATTGGGCAGATTGATCCTTCGTACTTTTTCTTAATAAAATTATATACGTATGCAATAAATCATTAATTTTTTATTTGTTGGCTTTTAAAGTATGATAATTCAATTTGACCATAGTATATCTTTTGGAAATGTATGAATGTTTAATCATTAGATCTTTCTACCAATTAACGTTAATATTATACTATATTTTAAAATAAATATGAAAAAATGTTAAAAATAGAAAAACATGTAGTAATCTTGTTAACTCATTTTTATATTATTACACGACCTTTATTAGTTTCACATACAAACCACATATTTTGGTTAAAATTTATTTTATAATTAATTATTTTATTGTATATAAGTTATCTATTATTCAATATTACTTTTTTCAAAGTAATTTAATTATAAAATAAATAAAATAATTTAATTATAAAATAACATTATAACTATTGAATTAATTATTTTTAATAAATAAATAAATAGAAATTTTTACATTAGTAATATTTTTTTATTGATAAGTTAATATTTTGTTTGCCTATTTAAACATAGTTTGTTACTTTTTATTGATACTTAATTGTGATTATAAATGAGATACTTAATGATTATTAAAATTTTGCCATTAAAAATAACAGGAACACAAGGACTTTTTCCTCCATGCATTCGTACTTAAAACTCTGTTCCATTCTAATATTTAATTGTACTAATAATATTATTATTAAAACACACCAAACACAAATGATATCTTAAGCACGCCATTCGAAAAAAAAAAATTCATAACAACTACACGGTTAAAAGTTTTTCCTTAAATAAAGAAAAACAATAGAACTACAATTTTTTTAGACGTACTTATTTAAAAAAAAAAATCTAATATACATTAATGAAACTTAAAATGAATGATTTTTTGGACTATTATGTGATGGCTATTATTTTTCAAGAATACTAATCAATACATATTGTAACTCATATTATTAATATTAAGTTTTTTTGGTGACCTTAAATAGTTTAAGAATTTCAAAATGTTTTAGAAATAACTTTTACTTTTAATTAAGATACACTATAAGTAAAATAGAATAATTATAAACGATATCAAGAAACAATTCTAGATAAATGAAAGTTCATACCCCCACGAGGTCCATGTATGATTCCTTAGTTTATTTGACATCAAACTAACAAATACATTTGCACAATCATTAAATGATGTCACGGAAATTTTGTGTGAATATTCGCTCTTTTATGTATATTAGTTGTAGACTCAACATATAAAATAAATAAAATAATTAACAAAAAATTATACAATGTTTGAGTTTGAAAAAATTATGTAATTGTATATAATGATTTCAGTTGTCAATATATGATAGTACAAGTATTAATTGAAGTGTATTTTAAATAAATTATTGATATCGTATATTCTTACAAATTTAAAAATGATAATATAATTAATAATATAAAATGTAATCTATTTATTTATTATTTACTTTATATAAAAAATATTCTATATTTTTATATTAACTCCATAAAAGTACATCAATATATTTTATATAATTCATCATGATAGAAACAAATATCAAATGTGATATTTTGTAGTTAATGAAAAAGATCCTTATTCAATGTTAACATATTTTATAATTTATTTGACAATTGCGTTCAATTACTTTTAGTATTATGTAAATAAGTTCACGTGCAAAATATATTTTTAGTTTTCTTTCATGTTATATAACGTATTTTTCTTTATTCCTTCTTTTTTTTTTTCTCATATGTCCTACTTGATACTCTATTTTTTCAATAAATGCATTTGAGTAGTTTTATATGTCATGTTATTTGTTTCATGTAATTTTACATATTATGTTATACCAACTTTGTTTATTATAACATGTAGTTATGCGATTAGTAATATGAAAATAATATAAACTTAAAAATATAATAAATTTATATTATAATAGTTTATAGTTAATATTGTATGTGAATTGAGGATAATACTTCACTACTTTTTATTTGTTCTACATACAATTTAGGAATATATATTAATGCATTTCAAATTTTTTGAAATAGTTTGCATCTCCATTATTAATTTTTCTTTTTTTGATAAGTTACTTTTATCTCTTTTTAATTAGAGTTATGCAATATGTTTATAATAATAATAATACTAATAATAGTAATAATAATAATAATAATAATAATAATAATAATAATAATAATAATAATAATAATAGTTGGCATGGTGTTAGTCCAAGTATACATAAATTATCAATTGAAATGTAAATTAAATAGAATAAATTTCTTTTTTTTTTATTATTATTATTATCTTACAAGCCTAGATAGATATTGTTTTTTTTGGTTGCTTTTGCTTTTGAGCATGTTTAAAAGAAACTATCTTGGCATGATTATATTACAAAAATATAAGTTTAACTATTAAGAAATCAAATTAATCATGATCAAGTCCTAATGAGCATAAAAATCATACACCACACGGCCAAAACCAGGTTTTTATTATTTTATTATATAATTAGAGTCTTTTGTGTTTTAACTATAAGTTTAGATTAGAATCCTTTTATATTGATATATTCAGTATGATTACAAATTTGTCATTAAAAATATGTCTAAGTAAGGATTTTTTAGACAGATCATTATTTTTACAAAATCACTCGTCTTTTTAGAATAGTATAGATATAGATAGATAGATAGATAGATAGACAGACAGATAAATAGATAGATAGATTATTGATGGATGTGTCTTTGCTTTCCAGATGTGGCTCGAGGATTGATTGACGCAAATCCGGAATTGGTTTACTTGGAACTCAGAGATGGCACCTCAATTTTGCAGAAGCTAGCGCTCAAGGACACTACTGGGAGAAAGCGTTTTAGCCTTTGGGAATGCTTCCTTTGTAAGTTAGAGTTTAATTATTACAGAACATTAAAAACTTTTCAATCCCTTGA
>BKCP01005072.1:1145325-1187421 GCA_008636005.1 Striga asiatica
AAAAAAAAAAAAAAAAACATGCAATTTTAGTTCAATCATTTTGTTGTTTTTCAGTTTTATTTACCATCTTTTTAAATTTGGTAGATTAATTTCTATTTTCCAAAAGAACTTACTTTTCTTCACAGTTCAAAAAATATGGTTTCGGAGAATGCTACAATCCCGTTACAGGATAGTTCCGTTGTTAAGGGCGATATTCTTTTCTAGACATTCCAACACTAAACTCTTATATATATACATATCTTATACATACAGAAAAATTTATAGATTCTATTTTTAACCATTGTTGTAGCGGCCAAAAACAAGAATAGCTCAGTTCATCACTCTAAAAAAAATGATCATGTGCTTCTCGTTGAGTCCCTCTTCGAGTGCTTGAAGCGTTCAAGTTCCAGCAAGACAATCCAAATCTACAAAGACGCCATGCTCACGGCTGTCGAGAACCGAAGTGAAATAATTGTCAACGAGATTAACCGGATCTTCAACGATAACCAAATTGAGTTTAGTAAGTTGGAGGATGCTTATGGAAACACGCCCCTGCACTTGGTTGCAAGGTTGTCCCCATCGCACAAGCTCAATCTTGTTTCTGGTGCGGCGCTACAGATGCAGCGTGAGATACAATGGTTTAAGGTACGCACGTCATCGAGTTGACTTCTCCTGTAATGTTTAAGACGAATAATTAATAACATTATATAACAAATCTCAATTATCTTTTTAATTCTATTCATGGAGGAAAATATAGTTACGATGCATACAATGGTGTTCCAAAAACTGGACTTTCACTCATTTCCTCCTTGATTATCAAGTCTGAACATTCTAACATAAAAGTTGACGGACGCATGACCGAACACAGGTTAATTAATGATAGATAATTTTTGTTGCATATATAAGTACTACGTACTCCAAGTCTCCATCGGTGTATTTCTTTATGCATATGACTAGTTGTTAGTGCCTTGTTGTTTTTGTTATATGTAAAAAACGGTGAAATATTTTATGTAAATAGATAATTTATGTTTTTTAATTGGTATGCACATCGGTAAATATCTTTTTAGCAATATAATAGGTAATACATGTAAAACAATAGCAATGTTGTGTTTAAGATAGATAGATTCTAAAGGAAACATTAATTGTACTTACACCATTTGTACACTAAGACAAATTAAGCTCCCTTAATTAGTATTAACCATCATATAATTATTAACAGGAAGTGGAGAAAATGTGTAATGATGTATATATAACAGAACGGATCAACCTTTTCGAGGAAACGCCCGATATGATATTCACATACGAGCACCAACAACTGAAAGTCGACGGTGAAAGGTGGATGAAAGACACGGCCAACTCATGCACGATTGCCGCTGCACTAATCGCCACGGTTGTGTTTGCGGCCGCCATCACAGTGCCCGGCGGCACTGAGTCGAGCAACGGTTACCCATTGTTCTCTCGAAAAAGTGCTTTCCTAATATTCGCAGTCTCGGATGCCATGTCCCTCTTCACCTCAACGACTTCACTATTGATGTTCTTGTCAATCTTGACTTCACGCTATGCTGAGCAAGATTTCTTATACGCTCTGCCCAAGAGGTTGTGCATCGGGCTGATTGCTCTCTTTATGTCCATATTTTTCATGACGGTAGCCTTTAGTGTGACTCTTTATCTGGTTTTCGGTCGGGAAAAGGGTTGGATACTCATACCGGTGGCTGCTCTCGCTTGTTTTCCCGTGACATCATTCTTGCGGCAGCAGTCCCCGCTCCTTGTTGATGTTATTTACAATACGTACTGTCTTCGGATTTTCAAGCAGAAGAAAACTATTCGATGAGTATGCATGTTGGCATTAGTGTAAGCATAACTATATTGTTGTACGTTTCTGTAATTTGCATCTATGTACGGTCTCTTCTTAAGACATCATCTTTAAGTCCATGACATTTCTAACGATGTGAGTTACTTTCCTTTTCCTCTATATCTATTTTTTTCTTTAAATATATTGAAATTCTACTTTGAATTTTTTAACTATGACGAAAAAAAAAAGCTGGACAGAGGCTCAGGGCAGATGAAAAGTACGGCACACAAATGTGATATATGAATTTTCTAAAGTCCCGTTGATCTATCTATATCTATCTATCTATCTATCTATCTATATATATATATATATTACTCTAAAAGGACGAGTGTTTTTGTAAAAATATGAACTACCTAAAATAACCTTTTTTTTTCCGAAACGATAGATAATTTTATAAATCAAAATGCACAAATGTGCGAATACACAACAGCCAACGGCTGAATACACAGCAGCCAACAGCTGAAAAGTGGGAGGACACGTCAGAAGCCCGCCTAGAATCCCGACAAGCAACGCTAGAATAAAAAACACAGTCACAACTAAACTAACCAACAACACAAACAACTAGAACAACTACAAGGACCCCAACAGAGTAATACCCTAGTGTCGGACCCCCACGGAGTAATAAGTTTGACGCTCGGGCTCACATGGGCCAACGGCCCAAACCAAAAACACAAGTCCTATTACAACACAACACATATAACACAAAACAGATAAAATAAATACTAAAGAAAAGCCTTTCCCCAGCCAATAAAACGGATCGTATCCACTAGAGAAACAGTCAATCCAAGAAATATCCGAAATCCTAGGCCCAACTCCCGAAACTGCTGTCGAACGCCTATATAGAAGCTAAACTTGGATCCCGAGACAAACCCGAATCAACCCACCTTCGACCGAGAGGACAACCGGCCAGCTCCCGTCGACCGGGCCCATCCAGTTCCCACACCAGAGAACCGGAAGAGAAGAAGTTGTCCGTTCCCCTACTCCGGCACCCCGACCAAGGACAGGACGCCGGATTTCCTTGCCATCTGCCGACCAACACACCTCTCAACACCCCGCCGGCCAATGATAACTCAACCTCAAGCCCCAAAAGTCCAAACTCAGAAGCCCATCTTGAAATCGCCCATGAACCTCCAAGCTCCGACCACGGAAACAAGGTGGTGAACCCACTAATCGAAGCCAATCGACAACCACATAAGGAATCAACCAGACGTCGACCGAGGCTCACCTGCTCTGTCACACTCTGCCGTTGACTTTCAAGAGAGAGCCGGAGGATCGCCGTAGCGAAGATTCCAGTGAAAACAGCTGCCCGCCACTCCTTCCCGGCATCAGAAAAGGTAAAAACCGGAATTTGGGACGGAACTACCATCTCCCCGGCGCAGAAGAACCCCTCCCGTCGACACATCTCTCGACAATGTCACTTTGTCCTGCGGCTTCCACCAAGTGTCCGACGAGCCCAGTTAAGCAACAATCGCAGCGAAATGGGAGAGACACGATGTCAGGGATGGCAAAGCAGTCGTTGGTGACCAATGGCCCGATCCGATCCTTCGCCGTAGAAGGCTACACGGCGGCGATTTGGAGTCTAGGTTTAGAGAGAGAGAAAGGGGGAAGGTTCGAGAGAAAGGGTACCAAGTTTTTTCCTCCCTAAAATAACCTTACTTTGACATATTTTTAATGGCAAATTAATAATAAACTAATACATATTTTATTTTATATTTTTAATTAATAAATAAATTACCTAAAAAACTCTTACTTTAACATGTTTTTAATGGCAATTTAGTAATACACTAATACGCATCATATCTTATATTTTTAATTAATAACTAATGCTTAATTAATTAAATACAAATACATGAACAATACATTTCACATCTCCTAAAAAATCAAACTCAATATTCTCGCACCATTATTTCTCACGAAATGGCTTTCTTCCACATATCTCCCAAAAATCAACCCAACATCAACCTAAACAACAAAGTTTTGAAAAAATATAGAATTGTTGTTTTAAAAAAATCATTGTTTTTAATATAATTTTATACATTATCTGACAAACTAGAAAAGTTGAACAATTCATTTAGCTACTTCATTATTTAAGAAAATTAAACTCTTATATTTAGAATTAGAATAGAAATTGTACTTTAGTCTTACTGGATTGAATTTTGATACCACAAAAATCGTCATTTGTTTGTTTGTTTGTTTTTTCCAATTTTAGTCACAAAGTGAATATAATTAACACATTATCACTTGACCATTAGATGGTTAATATCAAGGTGAGTAATATTTTAATTATTAACACTTAAAATATATGAATTTTACATTCAAGAATTAAGTAAAATATATCATGAGATTTTAATTATTATTATTTTATTGAGCCACTGATTTTCAAGATGTGTGGTAAATAAAAGAACAATATAAAAGTAAAAAATTATTAAATCTGATGAATAACATTAAAAATATAATTAAGTTGTAAGACGTAGTAATAAATATAAAAAAAAATAATAAATAAAAATTTTATAATTAATAAAAGTAAATATAAAACTTAAAAAACTTATACTTATCGATGTAAATGAATCGAATTGTTAATTGTTATTTCTTTTTAATTTTTTGTGTTTATTAGTTCTATGTGTAACTTTTAGGTGATAGATAATAGTTATTTGTACTTTTATCCATGTAGGTTGGAAATTTTAATATTTGAAAAAAATAATTATTTTAATTTTAAATAACTTTTTATTTGCTATTAGTTTTTTTAATATAATATATAAATATCATATTACGATATAATATAATAATTATTTTCACCTGACCATTAGATGGTTAATATCACGGTGAGTAATATTTCAATTATTAACACTTAAAACGCACAAATTTTACATTAAATAATTTAGTAAAATATATCATGAGATTTTAATTATTATTATTTTATTTGAGCCACTTATTTTCAAGATGTGTGCTAAATAAAAGAACAATATGAAAGTAAAAAATATTAAATATGATGAATAATTTAAAAATATAATTAAGTTGTAAGACTTACTAATAAATATGAAAACAAATAATAAATAAAAATTTTATAATTAATAAAAGTAAATATAAAACTTTTAAACTTATACTTATCGATGTAAATGAATCGAATTGTTTATTTATTTTTATTTTTTTTGTACTTATTAGTTCTATGTGTAACTTTTAGGTGATAAATAATAATTATTTGTACTTTTATCCATATAGGTTTGAAATTTTAAAATTTTAAAAAATGATTATTTTAATTTTAAATATCTTTTTATTTGCTATTAGTTTTTTAAATATAATATTTATCATATTACAATATAAAATAATAATTATTTTCGTTATTTAATATTTAATACGTAAAAGGTTGTAATTCAATTGAGAAATTGATAGGTAGTTATTTCTAAAAAGTTATATGGACTAAAAAGTTAATGTTTTTAATATATTCTTAATAAAAAAAAATTATAAACGCAATTACTTAATAAAAATACTACAACATAAAAATTTTAATGTTTAAAAGAAAATGCAAAAAATAAAATGCTATACTGCATTGAAAAATCCAACGATAAGGTGTTCCACTAAAAATTCCAAAGTATATTTCATTTGTATAGCTTTCATTGGAAAATATCACTGGCTATTCCAACATAGATCAAATTAAATTATAATGGAATTTTAGTGGATTTAATGATTCCAATTACCATTATTTATTGTTGTGTGAATTCGTTTAATTTATTTTTTTGAAACATATTTCTACCGTTGGAAAATTTTTCATTGGAATTGTAAAAAATTCAATGAAAGTTGCATTGAAAAGCTAATTGCAGTTGTAGATACAGACAATTTCATATTGGGGGCACTATCTAGCTAGTAGAAAAATTATACGTTCAAAATAACATAATGTCATTACAATATATAAATTATTCTTTTCATAATTTGTCATCTTTCTCATATGTAATACATATTTAGCAAATCTATACAGTTACAATAAGTTACAAGTATTTATAGGAAACACATAATTTTTTTCAACTAAAAATAAGCAAATCATTGAAAATAATATATCTTTTAAAATCTGATGAACAAAAAATCTATGTTGCAGTATAGATGACTCGACAATATTATTGATTAATTTATAAATTATGACTAATTAATTATAATATTAATGAGAAAAATGTAATTGTATATTATATAATATTAAGATATACAAATAGATGATATAGTAACACATATGACCAAAATAATATATTCTGTAAAAATCTATGTTGTAGTATAGTTGCTCGACAATAGTGTTGATGAATTTATAAATTATGAATAATTGATTATAATATTAAAGAGAAAACTGTAATTTTATATAATATAATATAAAATATACAAATAATTGATATATTAATACATATGACCGAAAAAGTTCTATACATAATATTATGAATTTTTAAGCAAATACAAAAATTAAAAACATATGAAAGAACAATACAAAATATAAAAATATTTCTGACAAATGATATTAAAAATTACGAGGAAAGTGCAAATTTGGTCCCGTTAGATTGGGACGGTCGCAATTTTAGTCCCAAGAGGCGCAATTTCAATCCTTAACTAATTTTTGTTGCGTAATTGGTCCCAAATCTAACTGACCGTTAAGTCACCGTTAACTCTCAAGACTAAAATTGCAATTCTGGGACTAAATTTGTAATTTTTTCATATTTGATATATATAAAATAACTTTTCATTTTATTTTTATTTTTTATAATTTTTTTTCACCTCTAAAGTTATATTTTTATTTTTTATCAACCACTATAATCATACTAAAATTAAATGATGATTTTTTAAGTATATTTATTATATAATTAAAAATATTTGAAATATAGAAAACATTGTATTGCAATTAAAATTTTTAATATATTTATCAAATAAATTTAAATTTATATTAAAAAATATTTAAATATTTTTGTTATATATCAAATATTTAAAAAATATGAATTAATGGAAAATATTTTTGTTATATATCAAATATGAATTTAAGTTTATATTTGTGTTATATACAAAAATATATAAATATGAATTTAAAAAATATATCAAATAATAAAATTGACCAGTCCGATCAACCAATTTAAAATTATATAATTGACCAATCTGATCAACCAATTCTGGCTGGTTCATTGAAAACCAGTTCGTCCAAAGGAATCCAACCATTTGACCGATTCTAATAGTAGCTGATATTATTTTAAAAATAATAGTATTTGATTTTATTTTTATTTTACGTTTTAAATTTCTATTAACCTCTAAACTTATATTTTTATTTTTTATCAACCAATATAATTATAATAATATTAAATAATTATTTTGTAAATATATTTATTATTTAATTATAAATATTTTAAATACAAAAAACATAATAATATAAATTCAAATATATTTGAATTTATATATATCAAATATATTTAAACTTATATTTTTGTTATATTAAAAAATATAAATATTTATTAACTTATTTAAAATATATATATATATATATATTATTGACCAGTCCATTCAACTAATTCTAACCGGTTCATAGGAAACCAATCCGTTTAAAGGAATCAAACCGTTTAGTTGACTGATTCTCGATTCAACAACAAGTTTGGCCGAACTTTCAAACCAATAGTAGTTAGTATTACTTTTATTTTTATTTATAAATTTTATTAACCTCTAGAATTTTATATTTCTAGTAAAATTAAATAATTATTATTTTTTAAATATATTTATTATTTAGTGAAAATTAATTTTAAATATAGAAAACATTGTATAGTAGTTATTATTTTTTTATCTCAAAACTAAATTTTTACTATCAAATATTGTTATATACTCACGGAATAAAAATTGCAACAAAAATTAATAATAAAACTATTTTTTCAATATTTGGGACTAAATTTCCAACAAAACTAATCTTATGGGACTATATTTGCAATTTTTTCAGTATTTGGGACTAATGACAAATGGTGACTTAACGGTCAGTTAGATTTGGGACCAATTACGCAACAAAAATTAGTTAAGGACTGAAATTGCGCATCTTGGGACTAAAATTGCAACTATCCCAATCTAACGGGACCAAATTTGCACTTTCCTCTAAAAATTACTAAGTTGTAACACGTACTAATAAACATTAAAAAATAATAAGTAAATATGTCATGATTAATAAAAGTAAACATAAACCTTTTAAAACTTATATTTATCGATGTAAATGAGCAGGGTTGTTAAATGCTTTTTAATTTTTGTACTTACTAATTCTATGTGTAAGTTTTAGGTGATATACAATAGTTATTTTTACCTTTATCCATGTAGGTTAGAAAAAAAAACACTTGATTATCCTAATTTTAAATTACTTTTTATTTGCTATTAGCTTTTTTACATATAATTTATATATATATATATATATCATATTAAATATATAAATAATAATTATTTTAATTATTTAACATTTAATATGTAATAAATTTAACTCAATTGGGAATATAATAGGTAATCTTGAGATAAAATAATGAGTTAATTTAAAAAAATTATATGAATTAAAAAGTTTAAGAAGAAATATTGTAAACGCAATTACTCAATAACGACTACCTAAAATAAAATGTTTAAGAAGGAATACAAAAAAAGTTGGTATATTGCAATGGAAAATGCATCTATAAGATAATCCAATGAAAATTCCAACGGATATTCCATTGGTATAGCTTTTACTGAAAAATTTCATTAGCTATTCCAACAGAGATCAAATTAAATTACATTGAAAATTTTGTGAATTAAATGATTCCAATTACTATAATTTATTTTTGTTTGAATTTTTGTTGAATTTTTTTACGGATCATATTTCGACCATTGAAAAAACTGTCATTGAAATTGTAAAAAAAATTAATAGAAGTTCGAATGAAAAACTAATTGTAGTGGTGGATCCAAAATAATTTTATATTGGGGCACTATATAGTTAATAGAAAAAGTATACCATCAAAATAACATAATGTCATTACAATTTATAAATTATACTTTACATAATTTTTCATGTTTCTCACTTGTAATATATTTTAACACATCAGTACAGTCACAATAAGTTAAAAAATATTTAATAAAAAATCTATGTTGTAGTATAGCTGACTCGGCAATACAATTGATGAATTTATAAATTATGAATTTGTAACTATAATTCTCCTTGCATTAGTTAAAAAAGACATAAAAAATATATTTTGAAGTTATAGAAAAAAATATGTTGCAAAAGAGAGATTTGAAACTATTATCAATATGGTTCATTTACATTTTATTGAATTCAAAAAGGCCTTTTAAAATAGGAATAGAAAAGTCTATATCATATATTAGATAAAAAATTTGAAAACTTGGCGTGAACTAGCAAATCATTACGGTATTATATCGTAATGATGCAATTATTCATGATAATAACATGTATAGATAATCTCTGTATATAAATGAATAAGTTGGTCTCAATTGTTGGGTCGTAATTTTGAGATTTATTATATTTTATTTAGTTGTGATGTCGCGTTTATGTTATAACATTAATAAAGTTATGAGTTGAATTAAATTATAATTGGTTGAGTTTGTAAACTAATTCATTATGTAACTTTCTTTCTTTTAATTTCATTTTTAATATAGAAGACATGATAAAAATTATGAAAAAATGTTACCACAATTTCCTTTTTAGATGATACTGCCAAGGGTTGTAGGGTGAAGCTTTTTTGCCCGATATCCTTCTTTTATCATTTCCAAAAAAATGGATAAACTGGGTGTAGATGTAAAAGAGATTCTTTCGTTTTCATCACTTTTACATGTCAAAAAAATATTGTGAGATTTCGGTTCTAGAATTATATTAGAAAATTCAAACGGGAGTAATAACGTTGAAATATTCATTAGAATTTTCGATAAATTCCTTTGTAATATATTTTTTGAATTTTTCGTTGGAATTTTTTCATTTTTTATAGTAAAGGTAGAGCTCCAAATCAATAAGAAAAAATTGCATTATATATAATATTGTGCGCAACTAATTATTATGAAAATTGTTGATAATGATAGAAAATATAACACATTCAATCTAATTATCATTTAATTATGGTAATTAGTAAACTTATTTCAAAACAAACAAGATACATCTAGGTCAAAAAGTCCTAATTATTTTATTAGTATTATAATAGCTAAACAAGGGGTAAGAATGATGAGAAAACTTATAACTTGCATTAAATCTAAAAGTAAAAAAAGTGATAAAATTATAAATTAATGTCATATATCAATTGGAGTTAGGTAATGAGAAATATCAGACATACTTAATATGCACATTTATTTTAAGTTCCTAAAAAATATTATCTTTTTGCATTAAAATTAACTATGTTAGTTTTAAATTCTTTTAATAAAAAATTTAATTACTTTCTACCATTAACTTTTCAATTTTAAAATACTTATTATTTTTTCATTTGTTACCCTTTATATGTAATATATCATATCATTTCTTTCTAATGATGTATATCAATTATCAACGAATTTAAAATAATAACTAGACCTAAAAGTATCTTATAAAATAAATTATACATCCATGTTAAATAAATTCATTAAGTATTAAATAACATAATATAAACTCGTGGGATATTTTTCTTACATAGATCCGAAAATTCATACTAAGAAAAAACAAACAATGGATTTAAACATACAACTATCACCAATATTAACCATGTGAATAAAAAGGAGAAATAAATGGGTTGTATGATAAATTATTATTCAACTAACACATAAATTCAATGAGTATGAAAATGAGTTAGTTTCTTAATATTTTCTCAAGCATTGGGAAAAAATTCTAAACCTTTTAATCTAATAATCAGTATAAATGTACATTTTTTATCAATATATTATTATATTATTATAAATAAATAAATAAATAACTAAGTAATATTAAATTTTATTTTATCTTATGTGATTATATTAGGTGTTGCCTAATAAATAAGATATTTTGATAACAACGTCATTATATGAAACACGTACAAAAAATGATGCAATACATATAAATATGCTATAATTCTTTTAATAAGTAAAATATTATTTATCAATAGAATACAAAACTAATAAAATAATAGTAATGCAATTTAAAAAGAAAAAGTCTGTATTTTCTTAGACAAGTATGAATACCAATATTTAGAAACAAAAAGTATTTTAAAAATAATACTTTTTTTGTTGCTAGCGGTTAAATATATGGACTCTGTAAGAAATTGGATCTCATAAATAATAATTCTATATTATCAATTTTTAATTTTAAATAATTAAAGAATTAAAACTTTATAATACATAATGTAGATTTTAATAATGATTTCGTAATAATAAAGTTCAAAGATGAGTAAGAGTCATAAAATAGAATTTCAATTCTTCTCGTCTCAAATATTGTAACAAATGATATGTTTCTCAATGTGGTCTCATTGTTTTGTTTTGTTTGGTTTTGTCATTGGTGAAGAATCAAAAAATGATCTTCATTTTGAGTTTTTTGAGCACTATGTATGATGCATAAAATTAGACGATAAAAGCATTAAAAAAGTTATTGGACACATAAATGTTACAAATCCAAACGAAGTGAACGACATTAAGACAAATAATAGTAAAATCATTGCAAGAACTAGATGGTCAATGATTTGAAAACAATAGATTATATAGTTCGTCTATCTTCTAAATAAATGACAATGAAAATGAAACGTTGGAGCCTGATCAAAACATTTTTGAATGTTTGAATGAAGTTGACACTTCTTATAGGAATATTTATAATTTCATTGGTGTATTGTCCTTGAACATATGTGCAATTATTTTAGAGTATGTACTTTTAGGTAATATGTGATAATTTCAAAAAATAATCTCGGAAAAAGTACATATAAAAAAATCTCGGCAAAAGTACATATAATAGAGATTTTGAAAAGTCAACTTTTATTTAGAGATAAAATCTATTCCCCTCCGTAGGGCTATACATCCATGGGGTAAGTATCAATTTGTCTATATATAGAGATAGAGTAATATAGTAGCTTATACAATGATAAAAAATAAACAATAATTTTAATGACATGATTACTTATTTTATAGAGATATTCATGCATTGTTGGTAGAAATATAAAGATAATACAAACATGAAGTTTCACTCTATGTTTGGCTAGAATATTCTTTAAGTATTTGAATAAAGTTGACATTTTGTCAAATAAATTAAGATGAATTTTGTAATACAATTGAATCAGCCCCCAAAATGAAAGATCTCTATTGAATCATCTAACATAAACAAATAAAAGAACTAATGCATGTATAAAATTCATTATTTAGTTATTTAGTGTTTTTGTGTGTTTTTGTGGGGTTGTAATATGTTATTTGATTCTTTTTATGTTAGGACATCGTTAAATTATTTTGAAAAAAACAATTTGTTCTACATTTTATTTCATTCTTACAATGATATATTTAATAAATAATTTATTTATTTTACAAAACCTAATCGACAAAAAACAATTACATTATGCACTTATTTGTTCTATGATTTATTTGATTCTTACAATGATATTTTTAATAAATTAATTAATTTATTTTTCTAAGCTTAATTGGCAAAAATATTTACCACCACGTGCATCGCACGTGCACTTTACTAGTACTTTCAAAGTAACCATTCCCTCAAAATTAAACCAATCAACTTCCGCAACAACATTCATTAATATGCACTAGAATGCAGACTAACTTTTCCATTAAGAAGACGTGTAGGTGTAGGCGCAAGTTGACTGCTTATAGCCAAATCATAACTACTATATCTATACGTATGATCTCGAGTAATATAACTATATAAGATATGTATAAAAATAGATGCATATATGATGTAATATAAAAAAAATAGTGCTACAACATCCGTATAATACACGAATGTTATTTAAATTTTATATGCTTAAAAAGAAAAAAATAGAAAGTTTTATTTAAAATTTTAAATATTTTTTAAAAAAGTAAATATTTATTTCATAACTCATACCATATAAAAGACTTTGTAGATACAATTAATTAATAATTAATATTTTTCAAACTAGGATATATTAGATTAATTTTTATTTCTAATAGTAGGTGTTGATAGTCGATGCCAACAGTTATTATAAATATAAATATTTAGTGTAACTAGTATGTAACTCGTGCGATGCACAGAACAATAATTATAAACTGCATATAGTAAACCAATGAAGGAATGTTGATTGTTATAAAAATAGTTTTGAATATTAATATTATTTTTTTTTATGATATATAATAATTTAATATATGATTGATATGTTTATTTCACTCGTTATAAAATAATTGTCATTTTTGGTGTATGTCTAGTTACCAAATGAATAGAAAAATTTGAGAGATTTGTTATTAATGTTGAGATATCATTTCTATTGTAATATTGTGCTAGTTATATCAATAAGATTTTGTAATTAATTTCTAAATTTATTTTGTACTTATATTTCAAAATGTTTTCACCCCTATTTCGGTCTACATATGGATGGATGCCCAACAAAACAGGAGAAAGAAGGAGTTGTTATTAAGGATAAAGATTGGTTTGTTATTAAAAATAAATATTCAAATTTCTTTTGATATTATGGAAAAATTTATTTACATTTTTTGAAAAACCTGAACCGGTTGAGTTATTGATAAATCAAAAGATTGTAAACTAAACCTTCTTTGGTTACCAAATGAATAAAAAATTACCACAATTTGTTATTAATAATGATAAATAAGATTCTATTGTATCGTTGTGATAAATATCATAACTAAATTTCATAATTGATTTTCAATTTTTATATTATAATTATATTTGCAATTTTATTGTGCATATTCAAATACTATTTTCTAGAAACAAAACCTATTTAATAGATGCTTTTTTTGAAGACATGTTGTATAGTTGGTTACCAAAAGAATAAGAAATTCTAATGGCTCGTAATTAATATAAAAAATTAGATTTTTATTATGATAATTATCACTATCCGCAAGTGTACGGAGTAGCTATAGGTAGTGGCGAGCAAGGTCGTATTCCACAGAGATTGTAGTTAAATTAATTAAGTACTAAAATAGTGACGATTAAATATTATCTAGACTAGTGAATTGAATGATGATTATAAACTAAGAATTAAACTAAAAAACTAATTTATCTAAAAAACTAAAAATAAAATAAGATACAAAAGATAGATTCTAGGTTATGCTTTCCTCGGAATTAATTCATGAAACCTTTATATTCAAACAAACCTTATTTAATTTTATTAATCGTAGAGATAATCGCTAAATGATTTCAAACCTTTTTCTCGAACAAGTTAAATCCTAGATATTAATTGTTATCTATCTCCTCTCGGTCTCAAGATGAACAACTAACTCCCATAAGTTCCTAAGATTTTTGTTTTCTCGCAACATCCTATCAACCTCTCGGTCTGTTTATTCTCTTACGTTATAAATCTCCCAATTCTAGCAATCAATTATCTCCTCTCGATCACAAATATGCATTCATAGCGGCCGTCTACTCACACAATAATAATAAGCACAAGAAATTTATAAACGGAAGATAAACCGGAATGAAAGAAATAAAAACTAAATCATAAATCAATTCGAGTACTAACAAATCCTAGAATCTAAGATAAATCTAGCCTAGAAACATGCTTTCAAGATAAGAAAAATAGATATACAACTTTGAGTTCGAAAGAGGAAAAGAAAAAGAAAGAAAAGTTTATTCGGCTCCGTCGATCCTTTCTCCCCGGCTTTCTCCTTCGTCTTGCTCGTGTTTCTAGCCTCTAAAGGTCTCCAAAGATGTGAAAATTATGTCCAAGACTCCTCAAAAATTATGTGAAAATTGAGTCCTAGTCGAAATAGGTCGAAAATAACCAAAAAAATAGGAAAAACGCGTAAAATCCGTACAAGTCGCGCCCAGGTTACACGACTCGTGTCACAAGACACACGAGTCGTGTGAAATTGCCGTAAGCTCGTTTCGGACCCGTTTCTAGCAACACGAGTCGTTTCCGTATCGTGTGAACCTGGGAGGCTAAAACAGCTCCGAAACTTCACTTTGGCCGTGGTTTTCGTCTCCTGGTCGAGTTTCCGGCAGATAAGGCGACTCCAGGTGGTCGTAAGGCGCCCAAGTTATCGGACATGGCGAGGTCCGGCCATTTTCCGACCAGCTCTCCTCAGCCCGGCGACCTTCTTCCTGTGCGGACAGCATGATCTCAAGGCGTATTTTCCGGCGAATTTCTGGCAGAAACGGCCGGCAAGGTGGTGTCTGGTGGCTGGATAATGGTGTGGTGGCGCAAGAATAGCTCCAAGGTAGCAAACATGGCAGCAGCGTTCTTATTCTCTTCGTGAGGAAGAAGACAACTTTTCTTGTGTCCTCAAATGACCATAATGCCCCTCATTTAAAGAGCTTGTGGGCTGCATTTTTGGGCTGGTTTTGTGTCCTTTGCTGGGCCGATTTCTTTGATGTAAACTGGGCCAATAAATGAATATGATTTTGTATTTGGACCTATTCCAATGAATGACTAGTACTCATTTTATGTCTGTTTCACGCCGTTTTCGACTTCAAAAATTATTCCGACCTTATTTCCTGTCAAAACTCAAATATAACACCTCATCATAGTTTAATAAAATTAATTAATTAAATAATTAATTATATAATAATTAATTAAACAATAACTAATTATATATCAAACTATGACGAAATGGACACAAAAATCACTATAAAATGCACGTAAATATGACGAATGTCATCTGTATAATTTGATTTGATTTTTTCTTTTTATAAATATTGAAGTAATTTTTACAATATTTCATTTAATAGTAATCCAATCTATTTAATAACAAAGTCAAAGTTATTATTAGATTATTCCACCAACAACTTTCAGTATATATAGATTAATTGTAATGAATCTCAAGAACAATTTTGATGGATCTGTGAAATTAAATATGCGTGAAAAAAGGACAAGACACCATTGTTGCCGATCGCCACAGAGAATGATTCCACGAAATTTTTAATAAGAAACTGTTTGGGGTTCATGTTCTAGGACCTCAAGGGGTCGGTATTTATACACCAAAAATGTGAAATAAACATTCAATGTATGGTGCCAGCTAGGGGCGTAGGGTGGCGCAGCGATTATCTATGCAAACTCTCCTTTTGAGGATGAGACAGGTTTGGTGGTTCTATCAGCTTTATCAGTTTAGCATTAAGACAAGGAGAGATCGTCTAAATAAAGTTGACACTATCATAGTCTGGTACTTGATATATTAATTATTTGGTCTCTTGGGATACGACCTTGCTTGCCACATACTACGAGCGAAGCCGTACACTTGCGGTCGAACTTTAAAAATATAGGCGAACAATACATGTACTACTCGAAAACCACAAATATTTAACATATAAGAAGCACTAAAAATAGACATATACGATTACTAACCACCAGAAGTTGACATGTAGATTTGGAAAACTATACGCTTACGTAAAGGAAGGATATTATTTAATATTAATCACGAATGCATATATGATGTTATATAAAAATGTTATTTAATATTAAATTTATTTTTACTTTTTATTTCTTTTTTATTACATACTTTATATTTAATTAATATGCATCTCTCCTTATATATGAATGAAAAACTTTTCTTGTCAACTTTTGTATTTGATAATCATTTCAAATACTTCATAATTCTATATGTCAAATTTTATATATCGGACTATCCTATATAGAATTAGAACTTATATACACACTCACTATTAAATCTAAAATTAGAATACATTAGATTTATTTTATTATAAATATATTTTAAAGTTTAATAACTTTTATATTTGTTATATTTTTTCATATATGATATATGAAATTAGTCATCTCTTGAAGATGTAACAAATAAAATACCAATAAATTTAGAAATATAAAAAAAATAGAAATTTTTTATTAAGTTATCAATTGATTTTAATAATATTTCGTAATTAATGTAATTATATTTCTCAAAATTCATCCTCTACATTCCATAAATAAATTAATTTTACGGGGAAAAATATTTGATGATCATGAAATAAAATTTTTTATAGTGTTGTGATTATATGTGGAAACTTCTATATATTTATTGAAAATTATTTTTTCTAATAAAAAATATTTAGATACTTAAGTTGTGGGCTACTCATTTTTTAATATATTTACCGTTAACAATGATGGAAACAATTGTCTACAGTAGTATACATAGTGGTAATGTACACCACCTCTGAATCTAATGGACGAGAATGAGTAATAATATCGAATGGTTTATATTAAAGGAACGGAATGATGTCGTGTCGGTACTCTAGTCACTCCCATATAGGAATATATATATGTAGATTGCTAATGGGTCCAACATTATGGTCCATAGCCCAACACCTTCACCGAATTAATATTTACACATCTTTTTTACCATATATATTTTTTAATACAAATGTACCCTCCATGTTTTACACGTATCTTTACATATATGTGTATAAATTGCCAATGGGTCCAACATTATGGTCCATAGCACAACACCTTCGCCGAATTAATATTCACACATCTTTTTTAACATATATATATTTTAATATAAATGTACCCTCCATGTTTTACACCTATCTTTATAAGTTTAAGATAGAAGGTTTCTTTTTTCGTTTTATTATTTTTTAAAATAAAATAATAAATCTTGCGAATCGATCCACAATTTGTTTCCTCATAGAAAATTAATAGAATATGTCACTACAAAAAAAATTATTATATTCCAAGAAAATCCTATGGGAATACATTCCAATAGAAATTTCAAAGGATATTCCAATAGTATAGCTTCCGTTGAAATGTTTCCAATGGAAATTCAAACGAAAATATTCCGTTGGTATGAGTTTTTCGTTGGAATTTTAGATGGAATTTGATGATTCCAACGGCTATTTTTCCAACGGTTTTTACCATAGGAATTTCCGTTGCAATTTTTATTTCCACCCCGTTGAAAAATCTACCGTTGGAATCGTCAAAATCCAACGAAAATTCCAATGGAAAACTCATTCCAACAGAATATTTTTGTTGGAATTTTCGTTGGAATCCATTGAAAAATTCCATTGGTAATAATAGCATTGGAATATCCGTTGGAATTGTCGTTGGAATTCCATTGGAATATTTTTACCGTTGGAATTTTTCATAGTAATTTCATCATTTTCTTGTAGTGTGTATAATTGTACCAATTAGAATTTATAATAATTCTCTTAAAACCCAGACCTCTCTCCCTACACCTATTCTCTCCATATATAATTCCAAAGATTAAAAGAGAGTGTATTCAATTAAAACCTTTTAAGACTTTAAAGAGTAAATAATTGTTTCCAACATGTACTTTACGTGCTTTTAGGATTTTCAACTTAAAATATTTTTTTTTTTTTAGTAAAATGCAACTTGAACTACATATATACAATTATTTGCACGGTCGACTATTTTTTTACCGTCCGATCATCCCCAAAAAAGGACACGTGTATGGTCAAGATGTGGTCGAGCGTGCAAATAGTGACTGTATATGTAGTTCAGGTTGCCATTTACAACAAAGAATACTTTAGTTTGAATTTCATAAAAACAAGTATAGTACAAATTGTAAGAAATTATTTACCCTTAAAAATTTTAGTGTATTTAATTAAAACTTTTTGAGATTTTTGGAAAGTCTCTATGTATTCAATTGAGAATTTTAAAAACTTTTTATAAATCTCTAAAAGTCTATAAATCTTTAAAAGTCTCAG
Source organism: Striga asiatica (assembly GCA_008636005.1). Classification (NCBI taxonomy): domain Eukaryota; kingdom Viridiplantae; phylum Streptophyta; class Magnoliopsida; order Lamiales; family Orobanchaceae; genus Striga; species Striga asiatica. The sequence goes on from BKCP01005072.1 coordinate 1,163,889, forward strand.
TGTAATCAATTGAAACTTTTTAAGAGTCTTAATAAGTCATCATGTATTCAAAATTAGGAAGACTTTATAAGACTTTTGGAGACTTTTTTAATAAAATTACAAAGACAGTTCTAGTAGAAATCTCATCAAATTAGTGAGATTTGTTGGATTTACGTGACTCTCTTCAAATCCTCTTTTCTCTATAATGTATATAACCATATATCTCATATCAATTTTCATACTCAATTATTTTTCTTATTATCTGGATAGCTTGTTTACTTTTTTTTTTTCATCACAATTTAACGACATTTTTTTTATTATGGTTATTTTATGTATCGTTATTTATACCATCACATTTGTTTGCTTGTGAATTTGATGTATTAAGGCCAAATGTGTTGCATAGTTTGTACTTGCTAAGAATTTTACTTTCATCATTGTCTTTTGACGATGTTTGTGCCTTGTAAAAATATATCATAGTAATTGTAGTACCTCGTTCGAATAATAAAGAATCGACATTTTATAATCTTTGTGATGAATGGCTTTGTGTAGTTATTTTTTTAATAGCTCAACTAATTATTCCAGAAGCTTATAGATTATTCCAGATGTCCTCGTTTTATTAATCTAATAAGCTAAATTGTTTGTACAGTAGATGTGTAACCAAAAATTCTTCCTTATTGGTTGATCAACATTTCGTCCAAATACATTATTAAGAACCGAAATTGTCAAAATGTCCAAGTTATCGTCAGCTTTCGTAACTCCTTTAGCACATCATTATTTTTTATTAAGAACAACTCCATTTGCTAAGCCTTGAGAAGCCGTTTCAAATTTTGTGAAGCCAAAATATACGGCCAATTCAAGAGGGTGATGACCCAGTTTTGAAAATTGGTAATTCTTCAATTTGTTTAAAACCATAATTTATGGTTTGCATTCAAATAAACCTTTTACAATCTTTCTTTAACTTGAACGGACAAATTTTCTTTTGATCATGCTATTCAAAAATTTATAGACAATGTTACATGTACAATTGTAGTTTACAACTTTAGTTGACAATATAGTTAAAAGTATTATTAATTCAAATCTTAACCATACATTTATTTGAATGTCAACCACTCACATTATGCTACATTATGTTGTCATTGAATGTTGCACAAAAATATTGTACAACTAACTTTTTTCTTATTTAATAATTAATATAATATACTCTTGCATCGTACAAGCTACGCACTAGTAGATATAGATATAAATAAATACTAGTACGACACCCGTGTACTACACGGGTTGTTTGAAAAAAAAATATAAAACATAAAATAATAGAAAAAACACGTGTTGTTGTATAACTATTTCAATGTATTTTTATAGATATTCTAAAAATATTTAAATAATTTATTTACCATGGTTGGATTGAAAACATATAATATGCAAGTGGCTATATATGTGTCCAATTTATTTTTGTAAAATTATAGTATTTTTTTAATTTAAACTATATAAAAAAGTTATTATTTACATTAATTATATAAATAAAATAATATATAAAGCTAGAATTTTTATTTTGGTATTTCATGAATTACGTCTAAATTTTTATTATAATATTAAGCAAAAAATCCTATTTACACACTGTATATAAGATAAGAATCTATTTACACGGTATATGAGGTAAGAATCCTATTTATTTTGTAGTTGGAGGGATAATTATTTTATTTTACAGAATTAGGGAACACGGTATATAAGATAAGAATCCTATTTATTTTATAGTTGGAGGGGATCAGATTAAGCAAAAATCTTATTTATTAATTATTTTATTTTACAGAATTAGGGAATGTATCCGAACCAAAAGCCGAAGCACAAATTATAATAAAAATCTTATTTATTAATTATTTTATTTTACAGAATTAGGGAATGTATCCGAACCAAAAGCCGAAGCATGTAATGTTGCCAAGTAAGCTTCCGAAACGTGCAAGGCAGCCATTTAGGCTCAACACGTTTTCAAATTATATTAAGAGGGGATAGATGCTGAATTGGACTAGCACACCGGCCGCGGCCGCCGCGCATACAATTGTCAATTCTACCCTTTCGATGCCCATGGACCAGTCAAAGGGCAAAGCAGACAATTTATATAAACTCATCCGCCAACCATATTCCAGATTAAATCTCCGCCGTCCATAAAGTCACTCATCATCTGTTCAAATTCCACGCCAATCAAAACTGTCACCAGTTATCGGCAAAATGAGTACCAGCGGCGGCGCCGTGGAGACGGTGGCGGTGGCGGTGAAGAGCGCCGACGGGAGAGGAAGCCGGCGGGCGGTGAGGTGGGCGGTCGAGAACCTGATCGACAAAGTCGATCGCCTTGTTTTGGTTCATGTCATGCCCGTCATCACTTCCGTTCCCACTCCGTGTAAGTTAGCCTTTTCTCCCGATACCCTGCCGTCACCCACACACCTCGAATTTATCAATAGGCACACCGCACACGCCTTTGTTCTTCCATTAATCGGAATCGTTGAATGTGTCTAGGCTTTTCAAGGGTTGATGAATTTGGCCAACTCGAGTAATTTTTCTTTCTGCTGTATGGTATAGTGCTAATTCGCATGTGGTCTCCATTTTCCGTTGTCTTCATGCTCTCTCTGTCTTTCTGTGTTGGTGTGTATGTGGTGGGTGTGCTTGAGCTTGATTATTTGAAATAACATAGTTCCACAATAGGGTAAAGTTTAATGAAGTAGCTACTAGTCAAATGGTCAATGAATGAGTTCAATCTTGTTATGTTTTTTACAAGTTGCAGCGAAAATGTCGGTTCTTGCCTTCTTGGTTATCATTGTATAGTGTAGACATGGAATCAATGATCTCGGATATTTTCTCTCAGAGGTTGGAAATGTCTTCGGCAGGCCATTGCATCACATTGTGTGCAACAGAAACTAAAAACTTAAGAATAGATTTAGATCCAAGTCGAAAGCCTTAGAATTATAACTGTGCTGCCTCTTGGCTTCGCAAATTCAAGTGAAGTTTTGAGTATTGTGAATTTGGATGATGCTGTTTGAACATTGAAGTATGGTTGATTGGGTTTAGTGTTCTGGTTCTTCCTAATTGTAGTTTTTTTTTTTTCCTTCATAAATGATATGATTAACATTGTTAAAAAGCCGACAGTTTGATACCTGATGCCCTTTTATGTGTTGCTTATTTTCCTTTATCTCTAGTTCTGCATTTTTTAATTAGCTTTCTGAAATTATTTAATCTTTAGTGTTGAAGTCAATTTGGCTTTCTTTTGATGACCTGCTTATTTTTCTATAATGTTGAGATAACTCACCCAAGTTCAATCTCTACTTCACTATTATATCAGTATTTAGCTTGTCAAATGAGTTAATGTATTCAGGAATGCATTTAACAGCAGGTGGTAGCATCTCCCTCAAGGAGCTTGATGCAAGTGTAGCGGAAATGTATATTCGAGATATGATGCAAAAATGTGAAGAAGATCTTTTGACTTTTAAGCATATATATAGTACAGAAAAGGTGCGGTTCCCTTCCAGCCTACATTTCAGCTAGTATTTACCTTATCTTGTTGATCTTAGAATATGTATACTGCTATAGATGGAGACGCTGTTACTGGAAGGAGACAATCCTGGCTATGCTCTTCTAAGGTATATATCCGACTCAAGAATTTCAAGTTTGGTGCTGGGTTCTTGCTCATCCAATTACTTTGCAAGGTAAAGTTGGCCTTATGTTCTTGGTTAATATTCCTTATGGTCTTTCAACACTTATTTTTCAATGCAAAATTACACTACAAGATTATATTTTTTGCCCTGAAACCTAATGTTTGACTATGATTGGAGAGCTATCATAATAATTGTATACTTTATTGGATTCATTTACAATTAATACTAAGTTCCAGAGTTTAGAAGTAAATAATCTTTACCTGATAAACTCCAGGTTGAAGGTTCAATGTGAAATATGTTTCTGGTAGATTGGTATTTTTATGGTAAATATTAGCATTTGATTGTTTGCAGGGTTCAGGGTATTGATGATTCATTATCTTATTTCTAGGAAACCCAATTATGAGGTGCCATCAGTTGTTCTCAAACATGCTCCTGATACATGCAACGTCTATGTGATCTCTATTGATAAGCTTGTGTCTAATTCATCGAACCCTATGTTAAGAACTGGTATGTCAGTTATTAGGTTCCATAACCATTCAGCCATCTTTCGTGCCTTCACCTAGTATCATTTGCAATTTACCAGGTACAGATATTGGTTCTCGTGCATGTAGTAGACAAACATCAGCGCTTTCTTCTGCACCTGCAGACTCCATATACCATGACTGCCTCTCAGGCGCTAATCGACCAAAGTCTCATGCATCAACGTCTAGTTTCTCTTCTTTTTATTCACATGATCTTCAAGAAAACTCCCCTCAAGCCTCAGAAGATAGTTTCTCAGATATACCCAGGAACAAAAGATTTCCATTCATTTCTTCGTCCTGCTCAGAGCAGGTAATTGTCTTGTAATTATCTATAGTATATACTAGTTTTTGCCAGAAGGTATTTTGTTCCAGAAAAAGTACTTTAGCTTCTATATTGTAACTTGGGAAGGCCACAGTTCTATTATAATTAAATTTTCACCTAACGAGAAGTATAACTTACGTTTGATTTTCAGTCAGAAATTCAGGCTGAAATAGAACAACTGCGTCTAGAGCTGGAGAACACCCTGACCATGTATAATCGAGCTCGCCAAGACTTAGTCCGTGCACAAAACAAGGTACGAGCTTGACCGGTCTCCGATCATTTGGGTTTCAAATTTTCACCTATTCAAATGCGATAATAAAATGTTATTGCCTGCTCCCTTTTAGATTCTTAATTAAGATTGGCTTACATTTACATGTTTCCCTTAAAGAATATTTTATCAATTAACATCGATCCTAGCGTACCTGACAGTTTTGAGTTCACTTGTAATGATTGGTCAGATATGACATTGGATATTCGTGAATATTAGTAATCGTGATTTCTTTCCCAACAAAGGAAACTAAGCCGGAGCTTTTATGTTTCAGGTCCTGTTGCTTTCTTCTGAATGCACTCAAGAAGCACAGAGAGCAACTGCTGCACGGAAAAGGGAGCAGGATCTAAGGAAAATTGCTGCTCTGGAGAAAGAGAAATACCTGGAAGTCGAGAAGGAGGTTGAGACTGCAAAAGCACTTCTAGCGAAAGAGTCATATGAAAGGCAGATGGCTGAACTGAAAGCCCGTCAAGAGTCGCTCGAAAAGAAGAGAATTGCTGATGCATTATTATCTTGTGATCAGAGGTACCGAAGGTACACGAGAGATGATATACACATGGCGACTGGCTTTTTTGCTGAGGATATTGTGATTGGTGAAGGAGGATATGGTAAAGTTTACAAGTGCAGCCTTGATCACACCTTAGTCGCTGTGAAAGTTCTTCGTCCTGATACGTCCGCTGGCAAGGAGGAATTTCTGAAAGAGGTTCGACTTTCGCTGATTCTATTTTTTACAGAAAAATAATAATCGTCTTGTGAAGCCTGCAAATGGCTGACGCATGCTATAGATGATTTAGAGCAGTCGTTAGTTACAGTGGATTTAACTTGAAATTTCATCTTGCATTTTTTATGGGTATAACCTCCATTGCACAAACTGTTGGTTGTCGCAACTCACAACAACTCGATTATTGGATAACATATTACTTTAGGACTCGAGATTCCAGCAGCTTTGGAACTATACATATTTGCTTAAGAATGTTAAGGAGAAAAAGAAGTATTGACTACTTGCTCCACTCATAGTTGGGAATACTAAAAATAGTTAATAAGTTACTTTAAAAGGGATAGTTACGAAAACTATCCTTGAGGTTTGAGGTAACCTATAGTCGCAAATATATCCTGCTAACTCTGAAAATTTAGAGAAAAACCACCATTGCTATTAGACTATTGTCTCATTTTGCGCCAAACTCATCAATTTCTTGATCTCATCCCCATACATTACACTTAAATCCCTCCATATGCCTTACATATAATCATTCAAACTTTTCTCTACATAGTAAAAATATGCAAAACATACAAACATTTTGGTATTTATAAAAGTTGGAAAAACCCCCCAGGGTTGTAGTTTGAAAAAGTACGACTACACGAGAAGTTAGCTGGGTTTTCTCATAATAGAGTCAAACTCAACAGAACCTATATAAATCTAAATTATTTCAAATTTATTATCCATGACATTAACTGTGATTGGCAATGCAGATAGAAGTTCTCAGCCAGTTGCGCCATCCCCACATAGTCCTACTCATCGGGGCCTGTCCCGAACTCGGCTGCATCGTGTACGAATACATGGAAAACGGAAGTCTCGAAGATCACATTCTTAAACGAAACAACAGACCTCCTCTCCCCTGGCCCGTCAGATTCCGCATTGCCTTCGAAATAGCCTGTGGCCTCGCCTTTCTCCACCACGCGAAGCCTGAACCCATTGTCCACCGCGACCTAAAGCCCGGAAACATTTTACTCGACAGGCATCTCGTCAGCAAAATCGGGGACGTGGGCCTGGCGAAAATAATTTCCAATGTCGTCCCTGACAATATAACGGAATATCGAGACTCTGTTGTGGCCGGTACCCTTTTCTACATAGACCCTGAGTACCATAGGACAGGTACCCTCCGCCCGAAATCTGATCTCTACTCTTTGGGAGTGATAATTTTGCAGCTGTTGGCCGCTCGTCATCCCAAGGGGCTTATAGGAAGATTCGAGAATGCTGTTAAGAATGGTACGTTTGCGGATGTTCTTGATAAGTCGGTTTCTGATTGGCCACTGGCCGAAGCACAAGAACTGGCACTTGTTGCACTCGGGTGCTGCAAACTCAGGTGTAGAGATCGACCAGACCTTGATATGGAGGTTTTGCCGGTTTTGAAAAGGCTTGCTGAATTTTCTGGTTCTAGTGGCTCGAGTGAGAGGGATCACAGACGGGCTCCTAAACACTATTACTGCCCAATCCTTCAGGTGAAAACAAAAATACTGATTCTGTTTTGTATGTAGCTTGAATTTAGATGTGATGGATAACTAGAAAATCCTCCCTTAAACATTTTAATATTTTATAATTACATCCCCTTAACTTTTCTAGATGTTACTGACTGTTCTCAACTTAATATTTGACATTTTTTTTTTTTTTTAAAATAAATGTGGTGGGTATCTTTAACTCTGCCTTTTAATTGCTTGTTGATATGGACTCAGGAAATAATGGATAATCCTTATGTAGCCGCTGATGGTTTCACGTACGAGCATGATGCGATAAAAGCGTGGGTCGACAGACACAGTGTATCTCCTGTGACGAAACAGAAACTGCCACATAAGATGCTAACTCCCAATCATACTCTGCTTTCTGCTATTCAAGACTGGAAAAAGAGCGCAACGTCATCAAGGGCATGAATGGGACAAAAGCTATTGCACATGAAAGATATTGGTATGATAGACACACACACACACACACAATCACATATGTGTATATATATATATATATATGTTCTTGAAGTTGCTAGAATCTATACCTTGTTTCTGTAGCTGCCATATATTAGAGAATTATGTATAGTCAGACATTAAGCATCTTAGGTTGCACATACCCATGGAACGTAGGTGACCATATTCGTCTTGTTGTAAGTTTACATATTTGGCAATGTTCTTCTCTACTGCAGAGAGCACATTGTTCTAAATTTGTTTAATAATTCTTGATCAGGATCTTCTTTATTAGGATTTCAGTACTTACAGGTATAAAATATACAGTTTCTTATTTATTATTTCATATATATTATTCTTTAGTTCTGGCATATATATTGCACCCTCTTGCTCTCTCCAGAATTGGTTCAAGGTATATATATTAACTAGTCCATGGCCGGTGCATGTAAACAATATTGTGATTGTGTGATAAATTAAATATATAATTAACATGTTGTCATAAAAGCATTTTTCGTATGATTATTTGGGATTTGGACTACATTGCATTTATCTAATAAAATATTTTTAATATCAAAATTTATATTTAGTTTCAATAATCAATTTGATTTAGCCAAAGTGACCTATAACTTGGTCATGCGTGATCAATCTAAGTTGTGTCGTGTTTCTAGACTATTCCTAAAATCAAATGACTCAATATGTTACCTGATTGATCCATTAAAATTTTCATATTTTCCTTAAATATATTTATTTTTTATGAAATAAAAATATTTTATAATTCATGTAGTAAATTTTTATTATAAGTAACATTATATTAAGATTACAAATTGTATGTTAAAGATAAATTAATTATTTCTTACTGTATGCATATTTATCTGACAATAAACATATTGATTTTAAAGAATTTAGAATTAATTGATTTATTATGCAATTGAAACGATGCCGTGATGCCAGTTTGAATATTACATAGTAGAGATATTTTGCATATTAGTTAATGTTTTTGTAACATGTTATTCATAAATTATTAAATACCACAAGCGCATGGTTTATGACGAATAAAGTGCTTTTAAAATAAATTATATTCTTATTTTATAAATTAAAAAATCAATAAAATAATATATATATTTATATATATATAAATTATATTCAATTTTATATATTGTTAAAGAACTATTTATAATTCAATTTAAGTAATCATGTAATAATCATTATAAATTTAAATAAATTATTTTCCTTACGCTTATTAAGAAAATAATTACAAAGATTTTTTGATTATTGAATAATAAAAAAATAATAAATAGATAAATTATTACACATGTTTCCAAGAAATATCAATAATAAAAAGAAAAAGAAAAAGAAAAAAAATTACAGAATTTCTTTTTTAGTACCAAAAAGGGTTTAGTTAAAAATTACAAATGTTATTTCAAGTAAATACAAACTTTATTTATATAGATATAGATTTTTTTAATAAAGGTGTGTTTGGTGGTGGAATTGCATAATTTCTTTTTTAGTATCTAAAAGTATTTAGTTAAAATTACAAATGTTATTTCGAATGACATTTTGAGATTTTTTGAAATTTGAGATTTTTTAAGATTTTCATATTTTAGAGAAATCATGTTCATTTATAGCGCCAGATTTGAATTTTAATTTCTAAAGGAAACGACATCGTTTCACTTAATGAAAAAACGCAGACGAGAGAAATAAAACACAAATGCGACTTTGCTAAAGACACAAAACAAAGGAAATGAAGCTTCATGGCCCAAAGCTCAGTCCTGCTGCATGCACGATGATCATATGTGGCCACATGATGTTCAACAATCTGAACGTCAAACTTGAAGTTTAATTGCATAAACAGCTGCCACAGCTGCTTGCAGAGTTTCAAGTACTAAATGCATAGTTTCAGCAGACGCATTTTTTAGAAGACCTATAAGTGACGAGAATAAGTCCACCGTAGAAACTTGAACAATACCGGTCATGGCATCTGGTAAAAACTGAGATAAAGCTCGACAAGCACAAAATTTAACTAATGGAGGTACATCCATAACAATTGTCTTAATAGCAGCACATACGAAGTCATCTTTGACTTGGTTGTTCATCATGGAAGAAAATCTTGCAGCAGTTGAAAATAAGCGGGCACAAAGCAAGGGGTAGTCATGGAAACCTTCTGCCATGTCATCGCTTAAAATTTTCCATAGCATAGCTCCAACAGTGGAACCAGAAACCTCTACTTCATCAAGCAACAATTGTTCAGGCACAGAAGCCAAAGCAGCCAAAGCATATAGGGCAGCCTCCCTTAATCTCCACCAACCAGGAGAGCCACTATCTTTCGCCTCTTGGGACTCGTTTATTCGCATTTCTACAGACTCCATCACTGCTTTTATGCCTTCGGTCCCGCATTTAGACACTACATCTTGCAGCAGAAGTGCACCGTACACACGACAATAAATAGTGTTATCCTCCTTAGCAACATACTTGTTAGCATCGCGCGACCAAGAATGAACCTGTTTTTCCGTCATTTGAAGGAAACCAATAGTGCAGTAGACTAACTCATATACATTGTTCATAACAACCTTCACAAACCTCGGGCTTCCAGTAGCGGCCAATAAGAATTTAAATAACTGGATAACAAAGGACTCGAGACTTTGCTCAGCACCATCAGAATCATACCGATCGTCATAGGAATCTTCACCGCCTGCAATTGCTGAACGCTCATAAACTTCCAACGTTGACCCAAATGTTTCCCAAATTACTGCAAAATAAGTTTGTGTAATGTTGGGAAAGTTCTGAATGAACTGATTCAAACACTTTAACACCTCCTTCCTTATGCTCCAATCACCAGGATCTTCAGATGGCACCGGCTCTAACAAGATTGACGAGAATCTTTTCATCCAAGGTATGAGCATTTGTTCCATCAGGGCAGTTGTTTCCATCTCGTACACACCACTCATTGAAGTACAATTATAAATTAGTGACAGAGCTTTAGACCTCAGACTTTTGTCATAGATCTGAGGAGACGACATCATCTGATGCAAACATGGGAACAAATCTGGGACAAGTTGGGGCACCATCTTGTCATCCATGTCTGAGGAAAGAAGAGACAGGCATAGTAAAGCTCCATGCACACCATTCAGTTTACTCTTGTCGGAAATTAAAGTTAAAAGAAAAGGCACTAATTCCGGCCAATCATAACGCGCAATCGCCGATACAGCCACACTTACTGCAGTACGGATCTCCTTACTAGGATCATCAAGCAATGCTAAAAGTAGTCCTTTCACAGCTGCCTTCTCATTGGGATACTCAAAGCCTCCCTCATCCTCATTCCAGTGTTCTCTGATAAATTGCTCTAGCAAAACTGCTGCTAGATGCCGCATTTCCAATACACATTCCTGTTGTGCTGCAAATCTAGCAAGAGCAACATCATAACCTGGTTGGCTGGATTCGAGTGATGCATTCGAGCAATTGATATTCCATTGCTGGTCCTGATCCTGATCCATGCCTACTGATAAATAATCCAGCGCGCCTTTCTGCTCCTCGGCTAGGGATTTGGAGGAAGGTTCGGGCTTTGATTTGGGGATTTTCGGCTTGGAGCTAGGGTTGGACGAGGACGAGGACGAGGCAGGGTCGTTCTGGTGCTGATCGAGATTGGATTGCTTCTGGCGGTGGAGGTATTTGGACTCGGTCTCGTTGCGGAGGCGCGAGTGCATGAAGAATTCCTTGTCGCCGACGTCCTCCGCGAGTCTCTGCCGCTCTTTCAGAAGCTCCTGCTTAAGGATGTCCATGGTTTTTGATGCGGGGATTGTTGGGCGGAGGTTTTTGATGTGGCGATTAGGTGTTTTTTTTCGTCAATTTAGGGAAAGCTTCGGCGGAGACTCTTCTGTTTCTGAATAGGATGGCTACATAAATATGAGATTAATAACGATGCACGTTTTTCTTATGCTCGAGTCAATTAAAGTGGACCACTATTTAATCCAACAACAATAAGAATATAGTTTTGGTGTGAGACATATTTAAGAGGTATTAACGATGCACGTTTTTAAGCTTCAGTCAATCAAAGAACTACAGTTTTGCTATGGAGTCATCGGATAGTTCAGCTTATTAAGTCATCCATACTTATTCACTAATAGTGTATTGAAACGTGTCTTGCAATAAATACACTTTAAACATGTGTCAATACATTAAGTGGTGGATGACTTCATAGAATTTTTACAAAGAACTAACATCTTTTAAGAGTAAATTGCACCCGATGAGTCTTTCCATATTATATTAGTATTCTATTATATGTGTATATGCATAAATGTAAATAAAATTTTATATGTTGTATGTGTGTATGTGATATTTAAAATCATAAGTTAGATAATCAACTTATCACATTTTATACGTTTTATCATTAGGAGGCGTTTACTTTGCAGTATAGGATAGGATAAGGCATTTAGTCCCGCCGTTTCCCTCATTTACTTCTGCGGATTGGGATGAGATTTTAATGACATGGCGCCAAATGTGGCAACCTTCCATCCCAAATTTTCGGATTAAAAAATCCCGCTTCTCCCCTCTGATAAATTAATCTCGTTTTTCTCATACCTTTTCTACCCTAAAAACTGCTGCGAAAAGACCAAAATACCCCTTAATTTGCATCAAATTACAGCTTCAATTCAATTACATCTGTTTTGCCCTAGCCCATCTCAGAAACCACGACGCCATTCTTGTGAGAGGAAGCTTCGGATTTTTCGCCCGTGAAGAAGGTGAAAGGATAGGCAAAAAATCGAAGAATAGGCAAAAGTCGAAAGTAGGAAAAAATCGAAGAAAAGGAAAAAATCGAAGAATAGGCAAAAATCGAAAGTGAAAGGATACTAGCTATCGAAAGATTTTTCAATTTCACGAAGCATAGGAAAAAATCGAAAGTGACAGGCAAAAATTGAAAGCGACTGCCGAATTGAAGGACTAGCTATTGAAAGAGACTAGGTCATTCATTACCGGAAAATGGGCGTACCTCTCACTGCACTGCCGAATTGAAGGTTGTCGTCGACGGTCGTAGCTATCGGGGGGACATCGTCGGCGGTCGAATTGAAGGAGTGGCGGCTCTTCGGCGGGAGTGAAGGTTGCCTTCTCGTCGGTCGCGCAGAGATAGGGCAAAATGAATTGGGCATGGAAATGGCAAAATCGATTTATTCAAGAGAAGGACAATCTAGTCTTTGGATTCTATATCATCTCAGTTAATACATCGAAGTAAACAAGGTACTAATTTAAGCAAATTCAATCCCGAAAAGTAAACGAGGGACTAAAAGCTGACATGGCAAGTGGGCTTGATTAATTTGTCTTATCCCATCCTGCAAAGTAAACGAGGCCTTAGTAAAATTGAACAATATAAATTTAAACCATTAACGTACATTTTAATATTTATATCGATTGCAATAATATAATTTTTACAATCTTTGATGATTATGAACAATTGATTAGATAAAGCATTATTGAAATTAATATTATAGCAATTGTGCACGAGATTTTAAAAGGTTTGGTTATATCATAAAAAATATTATAGTCTATTTATACCTTTTGCCTTTTCAATTAACACAAAAATTTGACTTCACCTCATCCCATTCGTTGGATTCGCCCATGTGTGTTATTATGCTTTAATGGTTACACGTAATGGCATTTTCCGTACATTTAAAAAAATTGCATTTTAAAAATCACTTTATATTACAAATATTTAAAAAAAAATTACAAGTTGTATATCTCTCTTATTCTTATAAGAAAAAATGTAAGGCAATATTGAGCTGACACGTGGCACACATTTGCTTTGATAGTTTCATTTGTGTAGCCGCCACGTGGCTTATTTTGGGAATGGGCAATTTCACCTCTTGCTTGCCAATTTTTTTGGGGCCTCTTTACCTATTTATTAAATCCGATTTAGATCTTTTTTAAATACTGTCCAGGCAAAACGACGCCGTTTTTGTGGTTGTTGGGTTGTTAATTTACCTAAATGGCCTTACTTTAATCGGTTTTCAGGGGTTAGTAGGGTAAATACAATCTCTCATAAATTTTTCTTCGGTCGCACGTCTTATAGCGATTGGACATCTTCTGACCGATTGATAGGAATTCGCTTTCTTCACACGCCTTTCGTACTCTTCTCTCTCTCTTTGGTTTCTCTGAAACTCACCATATTTTTCCCTTTCTTAGCCGCGAAAGCCATCCCCTTGACCAATTTCTTGAGCCTCGGCAACAATCTCCGGTTGCGTTCGGATCATCGATGCCTCAATTAGCGCCTCCAGGCACAGGCGACGTCGGTTTGTGCGTTTTGGTCCTACCATGAATCGGGCTTCGAGAAATTGTTGCCAACAAAGGTTAAAAGGGCAGACATGGAGTTCTATGAGAGGCAGGTAAAGGCGGCAACACAAGCAGAGCAGCAGACAAAGTTGGGTTTGCATATGCGGTGGACGATGGCGGGGAGGAGTTTGGGATATGAGCGCTTTTTAAGCGAGAGAAAGCACAAGGCTGAACCATTATTTCCACATAATCGGCCTGAAGAACTACGCGATTGAACTGGAGGCGAATTTTCAACGATCGAGTAATCCACCAATTTCACGATTTTGGGCTCAACCGGTCTCTCCAAAGACACGCCATCCGTGAAGCTCAGCAGCGCAAAGAACAAGGATGAGCAAAGTCGTCAATTTTAACTACCTTCAGTGAGGCGCTGCCACCGGTGGCTACGATACTGACCATCATATCTACCCTTCTTCACGGATGATACTGATGAATATGGATCGGAGATTTTTATGGGGTGAGCTAGGGTTTTTTGTATGTGATTTTTATTTGTTAAATTTACATTGTGTGCGGGCCTGTGGAAATGGATGATTTGATCTAGGAGATTTTTGTTCTGTTTATACACCCGCATTAGAGCAAGACTTTTTCTCTTTCTGAAGATATGCTTGGTGTCAAGAAATCATATGGGCTATGAGATTATGCCGCATTTGTTGTCACAGTTAAAGGTTGGAATGACTCCTGCTGAGTTTGCTAAAGAGACTACAAAGCAGTACTACTATGGTGATGGAGGATTGCCATCCAGCAGGTATAGGATAAGGTACTTTTTGAAGTTGTATAAACCCCATTGCCTGTAAAGACTGTTACTAAAACGTTTGAACTAACTTTTGTAACCCCATTACTGAAACTGATTTCAAGGTTTAGATTTATATTATACAAACGAGAGTAAAGGTATCCAAGTTTGAATGTGTTCTTATGGTATTTCAACAATTCTTCCTTTTGAAATTTGATTTGTTTAACAAATTAATTGCAATGCTAATTAGAAACATAAATTAAATGGCTAATATATGTAGTTCAAAAGATAAACATGTACGAGCTTGCAAGCACAAATTACTCGGGAAACACTGTTCTGGTAGGTGCTGCCCTATAATAGTAAATGCACTGGTAATAGCAAAAACTATTGCGACAGTTTAAACTGATGGAAACTGGACATTGAACTTCAGAGTTAAAACTAAATCATTAAATCTTCAGATTCATCTTTATTTCAGGAATATATGTCAATGGGTTATTTGTAATTATTTACGGAAAATAAATTTCTCTTGTCTTTTTTAGTGGAACAATTAGGCTACATGCCCACATCTCATCAGTAGCTTTATATTTGTTTTTTAAACTCCCCAGTGATGACGACTATATTTTGATTATGCTGAATTTATTGTTCGATGTGCGCGCTTGAACTTTAGGTTATCTGTTTAGATTAGCAGCGTTATCGTATCGTACATGTAGTTGATTTCGTTGCTTTCACCTTCGGCCATAAATTCCTGGTGTTCTACAGGCAAAGCAAATAAACAGGCGGGATCGAAAACAAGTACTTCGATCCCATCTTGGTACCCATGAGGTAGAGCCCTTGACAAAGAAGACTCATGAGCTCTGAAACGAGTGCAAGACTTGCCGCACGAGATTCGGGGATGGCGGTTCTTCGACTTTTATGGCGGTCACGTGTGGGAGTTGGTAGATAGGTCATCAGGCTAAGAGCCGACTCTGTCGAGCTCCAACTCTTGAGTAAGTAATGACTGCCATTTATTTATTTATTTATTTTAATTTTTTGTTATTTTTTAACGCCTGATAATCAACACGTTTGTTAAAAAGAACTGTAGTCATACAAGGTATGAGATAGAAAATGAGAGGTTGGGGGAGGGGAGGGTGCTGATCCTCGGATGTGAACAAAAACTTATTTTAATCCTTTTAGGTATTCATTTTGTGTTCCAAATTAAATTTTTTAATTTCAATGTTGTTATCAGATCATGTGTTGGAAACTTATTTTGATTTCCAAATTGTTTGAATATGTTTTTAGAGGATTCCCCATTATATCCATTTTTTACATAGCTTTGATTAACAAATTTGTGAGGTTCCAATGTAAGAAGAAAGAAAAAATTTGATGCAATAAAAGTTATTATTCATTTTACAATATAATTTCAAATGCATTTCCTATGCAGCATATGCATTTCAAACATTGCATCACAAAATAAAAAACTCTTCAATTTTGTTATAAAACCTTAACTGGTAAGCAATACGTGATGAAGAATAGAAAACTATATTGTAGTACTCGAGTAGTGAGGACTCAAGTAAAAACTGAATCGCATCATCAAACAACAGCTTTAGATCATACTGCACAAAATGATAGGTAAAAGAGTTCTTGTACAAATTTTGACAAGCAGGTACTGCACATATAAAAACAAACTTCTTGTGAGAAAACTCATAAGTCATCAAAAGATTGATCAACTAACAAAGTAAAAATTCTGTTAAAAGCATTATATCATCCTTATATAAAAAAATGTGAGAGTTCAGCAACTAGATAGATAGTAGTAAGATGTCAGGGCTCAACAAAACCAGTAATGGACAGGGTTAGTTACAGTTCAAGACAAAATCAAAAGGTAATAATCCAAGCCTTCACAAATAACAGGTTTTCTCTTCCATATATCATAAAAGTGAACAAACAGGTACAGTAAAGTTACATCAGGGAAAAACAAACATTTGTTGCTCATCCTACTTCTATCCTGCTCAAGAAGGTGCACGCTAAATATTGAATCGACTTATGTCACTTTTACGTCCCAGGCATTTTATCTCAGTTATGTCAATAAGATGTTTGGTTATGTCATTTCTAATGATGACTTGGCACGACTTAGGATGGAAAGTCCTACTAGATTTTCGTGAAGTACATCTTTTAATAATTGGAAATAAAAGAAGAGGATGAGGAAACTGCATTCTGAAATGAGACATTGAAAAAACACACATGGATTATAGACATAGAAACATAAATAAAAATGCAACTATCTCGAGGAGGGCTCTTCCAGGTGCCGGTCATCACAATGGTGATGTTGTTGATGGTCCACCGCCGCGACATTGTTAATCGGACAACTTACCGCGACGGCTGAGCTCCAAATTTTCCAGTTAATTGGACAAATCGTGCGATGACGACCTGCCTGCAATGGCTGGCAAGCAGCTCCGGTAGGTATAATCGGTAAGCATTAGCTTCAATTTTGAAAGCATTTTCAATTGAATGTCCATTGATCAAGGTGAAATCCGTCAAGCTTGGTTCTTTTTCAGTTGTGGGTTTATCTTTTTCATTAATTTTAATAACAGAGGCAGTAATTATTTGATCTATTATTTTTAAATTACTCGGATTGTTACATGAGTTAAATCTATTTGAATATGGATTTAGTTCTATTCATATATGAGCTAGCAAAAGAGGCGGACAACACTTGATTGTGTATGAGTGCTACATGGCGAGAAACCGTAGGAACAAAGACCAGTTTTAACCAGATTCTTAAACATGTGAAATCAATCATGTGGTGTCTGATTTTTATATTTAATTGTTTTGTTCTGCCTTGTTTTTATGGCGATCAAACTTTCATGCATTCACACATTTTTAATGTGATTAAGGGGTATGGGGATGGAGATCTACGACACATTAGATATGATCGAGAAGCAACAAGCAGTAGAGCTAAAAATGGTTGGCTTTACCGGTTATAACCACAATCTTAGCACATCATTTTATGGAACATAAATGTTTGTTCAGGTGATTTTTATTAATACTTTTTTGCTGTCTAAAAGCATATGCACATGTGGTTTGTATCATTTTGGGTTTGTTCGCTTATGGGTTCATTGTATATATGGGACAAATTTATGTACAACTTTATTAAGGAGTGTTTATGAACCTCTAAAGAAAAGCCAGTTTCATCGAGAAAAGTTAATGAAATGCGCCTTTATTATTATTATTATTATTATTATTATTATTATTTTGCTCAGCTAAAAAAGAGTTTGTTGATTTTTGAGTTGCGTCCGAATTCAGTTTCTATCTCTACTCTTTTATTCATCTTTCATTTGTATTGGAATATTTAACGTCTTCTCCATTCCTCAATTAATATCATGAACAGTCATGGTCAGTCTGAAGGTGAACAGCCACATCCGTTCACCGATGAATTATCGCATCCAGTCATCAGTTCAGAATAGTAAATCTACAACTCCCACAACACTTTGATTTCAAAATGAATAAATTCTTTAATTTAGACTTCATCTAATAGATCTATTTGGGTTTTGATTGTTATTGTTTGATGACAAAAACACGTGATACCAATTTTTTTTCTTTTGTACTGCAGGTTTATGACTATATCTTCGTTTTGCCAATAGCAATGAGTTATGGTTCGTTCTCCATTGCTCTCTCTGAATGGATCCTGATCGTTGTGATATATCCCTTTAGATCCTTTCATTTTTCTTAATATATTTCTCCATATTTAACATTAATTTCTTTTAATTTACCCTATCTCTGTCTTGCTTGAGGTGGATGTTGACAAACTGCTGGGGGATTACGGTGAACGTGCGGAGCGCGAACCATTTGGAAAGGAGGCGAACTGCGATCTTGGCAGCGTCCATTGGTCACACCCATTCCAAGGTTCGGTCTTAGGCAAAAAGTGAGTGGCATTATAACTGTGTATTTTTAGATTTGGCAAAAAGTGAGTGGACTGATACAAAGCGAATGAAAGAAGGCACAATCTAACTGCTTTTGCTCGGCATGCATAAGTTAATTATCATTGTGATTCATTTGGAAGTTTTTCAGGTTATGGACGTGTATTCGACAGTGAACTTGTTTATTTTAGTTTCTCTTATTCATATCCTAAATTCAATTCTAAAAAATTTGTCTTACTATACTGCTGTGTCTTACTATACTGTTGCATGTATAGGAAGTTAATTTACGATTTCATAAATAAGAAAAATTCCCTTTTTTCCTTAGAAAACTAAAAGTACTTAGACTACTTTTTGCTCATATATACTTTTTTTATTCTTCAAATACTTTGATTGTAGTAGCCTACTGCAATTAAAATCTCCTTGCTCAATTGCTCCACTATTTAATAATCTTTGGAATTTTTGCAAAGTTTTGAAATATATCAATTTGTAACGTATCTTCCACATTGTTTATTGACTTTTAATTGTGTAATTCAGGAGATAAGAGTTGTTGACCAACATAAAAGAGCATGCTCTTACGCCCAAGGAAAAAGGGACATTGCTTGTGAGAAGTACGCTGAGAAAGAAATTAGACACACATGTTAGTATGACATTGTTGTAGTAGATGATACTATCAAGAATTTAGCGACTCTTACCGAATGAAATGTGTCTGACGTCTGTCAAATCTGTCGAATAAGTAATGTAAGGTTGGAGAGAATTAACACCTTGCAAGATTTTACAACACTGATAGACACACTAATTTTTCACTGCAAGATCTTCTTTTGCAAGATTAATGACTAAATTTGGGCCGGCTGTGCATGCACAGCCGGAAACCAACTAGTTTTATTTTTATGAAAATGAAAGATTGAAGTGACTTTTCAATAAATTGCTGAAACGTGTCTTCTCACGCAAGGCGAATCGACCGCGTGGAACTTTAACAAAAATAAATCATTTTAGTCACTAAACTAAAATATTTCCACTTTAAATATATAAATAAAAAGAAAAGGAAAAAAATAAAAAACTCACCTAAACCAGGGAACCCACCCGTCAAAAACCATCTCCCTCGAACCTTCCTCCCCAAACGCGTCCTCAACCGCGTCCTTACAATCTATACATATACAAAACCAGAACCCTTCACCTCTCATTTCACTCCAAGCTCTCGTCTTTTCACATTTCTCCTTAAAATCCTCCAAATCAAACTCAATTTCTTTAAAATTTTCCCCCTTTTGAATCGAACCCTTTTCCATGGAAATCTCGTCCTTTCCGTTCCTCGAGGACTGCAATTACCCTTTCTCAATCTCCTTCGCACAGGACCCGGACCCGATAACGTCCTTTTCCAACCTCAAAAAGCGGCCCAGGTACCCCGATTTCGAATCCGATTTCTCCGTCGACGACCTCCTCACCAAATTCATGGCGGCCGACTCCCCGCCGGAGGTAAAGCCCGACCCCCACTCTTTCCCGGCGCTGCCCGACCCGGATTTCATCCAGTTTCACAAGGAAACGAACGAGTTCTCCAAGCGCGCCCGCTCCGAGTCAGATACCACTTCAGGGGACTCCGCCGCCGCCGGCGGCGCGCAGCGCCGCCTCTGGGTGAAGAGCCGGTCGAAGGCGTGGTGGGAGCAGGTGAACAGCCCCGATTACCCAGAAGAGCAGTTCAAGCGTGATTTCCGAATGAGCAGAGCTACCTTCGACATGATCTGCGACGAGCTGGAGTCCACAGTCACGAAAAAGGACACCATGCTCCGGCAAGCCATCCCCGTCCGCCAGCGCGTCGCGGTCTGCGTGTGGCGGCTCGCCACCGGCGAGGCCCTCCGGGAGGTCTCCAAGCGGTTCGGCCTTGGAATCTCCACCTGCCACAAACTCGTCCTCGAGGTCTGCACCGCCATCCGCACAGTCCTCATGCCCAAATTCCTCCACTGGCCGGACGACCACCGGTCATCAGAAATCAAACGTGACTTCGAACAGCTGTCCGGCATCCCCACCCTCTGCGGGTCCATGTACACCACCCACATCCCAATAATCGCCCCTAAAACAAACGTGGCCGCCTACTTCAACAAGCGGCACACGGATCGCAACCAGAAGACGAGCTACTCGATCACCGTGCAGGGCTTGGTGGACCCCACTGGAGCCTTCACCGACGTCTGCATCGGCTGGCCCGGCTCGATGACCGACGAGCAAATCCTCGAGAAATCGGCACTTTCCCAACGAGCAGGCAGAGGAGCACTCAAGGACTCGTGGGTCGTGGGGAGCTCGGGCCACCCGCTGACTGACTGGGTCCTTGTCCCTTACGCGCACCCGAACCTGACGTGGGCCCAGCACGCGTACAACGACAAGATTCGGGAAGTGCAGAGAGTTGCGAAGGAGGCTTTCGGGAGGCTGAAGGGGAGGTGGGCCTGCCTGCAGAAGAGGACCGAGATGAAGCTGCAGGACTTGCCGGTGGTTTTGGGGGCGTGTTGCGTTTTGCATAACGTGTGCGAGATGAGGAAGGAGGGTTTTAGTTCGGATTTGAGGTTCGAGGTTTTCGATGATGAGGTGGCACCGGAGAATGGCGTGAGGTCGATCAATGCCGAGCAGGCGAGGGATCGGATTGCGCGCGAGCTACTGCATCGTGATGTTGGGAGGAAAGATTTTGTGTTGTGAAGTGGGATGGTGTTTATATATGTAGGGTCTTTTTTTACTTGGGACAGAAAAAAAGGAGGATTTATAAGTAGGATTAGTAGTGTTGATGAGAAGTTTGGGTCTTTGATGGCCTGTTTGGGTCATGTAGAGAGGAGGGAAATTTTTCTGATTTGATTAGTAGTAGTGTAAAATTCTTTGATTTATTTCTGTAGAAGGTATACTGTTGTTGTGGTTCTATAATAGGTAGTATGTTTTACTGATTTTTAGTCTAATTAATTGATCACTGGGTTAAACTATATATAACCTTTGTTGGGTTGATATATGATATTGTTTTGTGTTGAATTGGTTGTGTAGCTTGGACGCTTTCTACATGGACTTTGTATGATTTGAAAATTTTCTTTTTTTGATATATGGTTTCAGATATTCTCCTCCCCTCCCCCCTTCATTTTTTTTCTAATTGGGGGTGATAGTTGGTACTAGTGGTGTTACATTTTTTTTTCTAATTGGGGGTGATAGTTGGTACTAGTGGTGTTACATTAAACAAGCTTGACTCGGCTCGACGCGGCTCGTTAAGGCTTTCAGCTCGAGTTCATTTAATCTCGTTTGGTTAACGAGCCTAGTTCGAGAAGGCTCAAAAAATGAATTTTAATATAATTTTTTATAGTTCGACGCATTAAAATTTGAGATCGGTTCGTTAAGGCTCGAGCTCGAGCTCGATTTCTTACCCATTTATTTAACAAGCCGAGCTCGAGCTCGAGCTCGAGCTTGAACTCGAGCACCATAAGCTCGAGCTCGGCTCAGCTTGTTTACAGGCCTAGTTGATACTTCCATTTCAGGTAAAAGGGAGTGACTCAAAATCAAAAATTTGACGTCTTGGATTGGTGGTCAAAGATGTCTACCATTTTACCAATTCCATGCTTGATAGCCAAGGATATTTTCGTTGTCCGGCTGTTGAACAAGCATTCAACAAGGGAGGATATACACTGGACGCACGACCACCACAAAATTTGGAGGCCTAAATGCTGTTGAGTGATTGGAAGAATGTTGAAATGAGGGCACAAAAAACTATGCTAACCGTCGAAGAGGATGAAGAAGATGAGGGATCTGATTTTACTGCTAGTACTAGTGGAACCACAAAAAATGAAGAGGAGTACGAAGCATACGACTACGAGGGCTAGACAGTCAGTTCAATCCCACCATCTACTTTTATCAAGGTAAGTATAGTAAGAGAAATACGAGGACTTTGATTCCCGAGGTAAGGGATAAATAGACAACTTAATTGACATTTTACAGGTTAAAATATCATTTATTAACCAAAAAAATCTTTAACTAAATTGATATTTTAAATTATAATATGTCAACTAAGCCCAAGTACAATTTCTTTAACCCCCTCTCCCCCATTATTTTTTTTTTATTATTATTTTAAGTTTAATTTTCTTTTCCAATTTTTCATTTATGATTAACGAAGATTTATGATAATAAACAACTACATAAATAATAACTTCACAAACTCAAGCAATGAAATTCAAGGAACATTCATCAGTTGAATAAGACATCAGTCAATCACCCTACAATCTTAATGTAAGGTAAGCTGACATGCGTTTGATCCTCTCTCAAAAAATGAAATTCTCTTAAGTACTTCCAATTTCTTTTCCAGATCAATACATTAATAAGAAAATATTTCTATCCTCTCATTATAGCATCTCACTCCAATTTTTCTACAATAATAATGATTAATGAAGATTTCTGATAATAAACATCAATTATCTTTTGAACTATACTACACCTCATTTACATCTCACCTACAGTTGTTGGATCTGTTCATAATTGAAAATGAAAATTTAACAGATGAAAGGGGTATTAGTATAATAACTGTCTACCATTTCGAAAAGGAATCATAAGCTTGAAAAGCATGTCCCCAATATTCGGGAGAATCGTCCCAAAATGGTTCGCTCTGTTGGACATGACTCCATTATCGCCGTTTCTTTTTCGCGTGCAACGTGACAGGAACAACCATTCTGCTCTCCAGATCCTTGCAATTTTATAACTAGTACTAGCAGCTAACACAAGAACACAAAATTCAAAAGAAGAAACACGATGAAGAAACAAACTCAAAAAAGATATATAAAAAAAAAATTACATTCTGAATATTTGATGTGGTGCATTTGAACTTCTTTGATGTAATTTGTATTTCTTTGATTGTTGGTTGTCATGTAGGCTTTAAAGTTTCTATGACTTTGTGATTTAATTGAACTAGTGCGGTACCCGTGCGATGCACGAGTTAGTAATAGTTAGGGAAACATTTTGATTTTGATGATGGGATCATTGTTCAAAATATAAACGTATATATTGGAATAAAAATAAGGTTATTTATATATTTTTAACACTTTTTTGTACATAACATTATTTGTTTGAGTTTTGGTACATCATCATGTCCACAAATTAAAATCTTCAAACTTGTACGATTCGTAACGCGTGAAACAACTACATACAATTTACTGTGACTGAACACTGATTTCTTCAAGAACATGCCAACACGGGA
>BKCP01005072.1:1192309-1216572 GCA_008636005.1 Striga asiatica
TAATCAATATACGGTGTACTTTTTTCTGTAATGCGCAAGCTAATATATTGGTTTTTAGGCGTGGGTTTCAATTTTATTCAATTTTTCGTATAAAATTAACATAATAAAATTACCGTAACTCTTACAAAATACTATGAATTGATATTTTGATATAATGTGCATGTATCGATATTTTTTTTTGTAGAAAAAGCTCTGGTCGATATATATATATATATATATATATATATTGTATAATTAGTGGGTCTCTATTTAATTTAGTTTTTGTTACGACATTTCAATTAATTTTTGTGTGAAATGCACTGTTTAATTTTTTAGCATGATAAATAGTGTCGATTTGTTTGGCATAAAATTTTTTATGATTGATTGCTTTTAAAGTTTTACTTAACTACTGAAATTTTTTTATTTGGATATTTTATACAAAAATAAATTCATTTTAATTAATTAAACAATATAATTTTCTTATTTTTACTTATTATTCACATAGGTTTTTAAATATATGATAAAATTATACCAAAATAATTATTTATGGAATCACGTTATAGTCAAATCGAATTTCTGAATAAAATTTTTGAAATGACACATACTTTGAAATGATATAATGTAATTTATTATCAATTGTGTGCAACGCACGGGATGTCTACTAAATTTAAATAGACATTTTTATATAATTTTGCACAATTTAAATTTTATATAACAATTTCAATAAATTATACAGGTACATTGTTTACATATTGATTACATGTTTCTAATTTATAAATATTATTTAATGAGAATTTTTAATTTATAAATATTAATTAATATCTTTTACCTGTGTATCGCACGAGATTCGTACTAGTATACATAAATAGAATAACCATTTACTAAAAATAGTAGTAAAAATTTTTGGAAACATTTAATGCATACTTTTTTTGGAAACTTTTTAAATATATGCATTAATTGCTTCCATATACACGTTTTCAAGTAAGAGCAAATTAAATATTATCAAAAATATTATTTCCTTAAATAACTTAATTAATATCTGCAATTATTTCATTGATATACATGATAATAAATTACATGATTGATTTTTCGTGATTCATATTGATAATATTTTGGTCAAGATAAATATTACAACATATTTTAAGTTCTAACCATAATATTAATTTTTTTCACAAATATTCACTTTTTATCTAAAATATATATAGTAAATCGTAACATGTTAGGTAAATTTTTTTCTTCCAATTAATCAGCAAAATCAAGATGATGAATTAATTTTTGCCAATATAATTTTTTCTTAAGCTTTATTTTGTTATATAAATAAATTATTCTTCAAATTCATATAATTTATCAATTAATTAAGAGATAATGATCAGATACATTAAATAGTTTTACTAATGGTCAAAATTAAAATTGAAATAATTTAATTGTTTTTAGAATTTATTTGTATATTATTGGCAACCATAATTATTTTTTTTATCATTTTTTTTATTTTGATTTTGATTTTTTTCTGTAATAAAATTCTTGTAAAATATATCTTCATTGCAGGGTATGCTAATTAATAAACTATAAATCTTTATAATGAAAATTAGAAAAATATGATTATAGAAGGGATTGAGTTTTTGGCATTTGCTAAATCAAAGTTGTTTAATAAGTATACAAAGTTAAATTCTAAAAAAACATGTGTGTATGTTTTGTAAAATATTTATACATTATTTAATTTAAAATTTATTTACATATTTTAAATTGATTACATAAATAAATAATACTAACGTCCATTAAATATTTTTCATTACAAAAAATAAAAAGAAAAAAAAGACGTACAACTCTTATAACTTTTATAAATAATAACGACATTATATGACAACAAAATTTATAATAAAATAATAATTAAGTATATATATATATATTACAATTAAATTTATATTAGTATAAATGTGTCAGTGAGATAATATATTAATTAGGTGGAAAATAGATTATAGCCCTATTTTTTTTAGACTTAACGCTCATTAAAAAAAAGTAGAAAATAAGTAATAATCCTATTGCTTTTAGACTTAAACGGACAGAGTCTGTGAAAATAACTCATTTAATATTTCTTTTTCGTGCATCGCAATTGTACATACTAGTTTATTCAGAATGTATCACATAAATGTGTAGTTACTTTTTAGTTATTTCCTATTTATCTATCTAATTTTTTATTCATTATTCTAACTAAAACATTTTCCCATTGCATCTTATGAATTTAAGCACATGATTAGTATCACATAGTTTTAAATATGAGGCAACTATACGACCTCTACAAAACAACTTAAGAAAAACATAAGTATAAGTAAATACTTATAAACAACAATAAGACAATTCTAAAACAACTGAAAAAAGTACAAAATTAATGTAAGGATATGAATTGTACTGAATATAAAATGAAAGTATAACAATGGCTCAATAATATTAATATCGCAATATGTTAAATTACAAGGCGATCACTGAAAAGAACACTGCATAAACAAATGTTAAAATTTATAACATTACAAATAAAAATATATTAGCATTGATACTATTATTATCATAAATTTTTTATATGTAAGTTAAGATTGAATATTTTGATTTAGTGTTACAGTTTGAAATGAGTGCAAATTAAATAAAATATTAAATATTCAGTTACAAGGTGGCTGCAGTTGTTTAAAATATTCCATCCTTGTGATAATTTTATTTTTTCATAAAAAGATCTTCAATTTGAATTGATAAAAGCAAAAGAAATTATTTTAATTTTCTTTTCTATTATGCCATACTTCTGATCTTTTTAATTGAATTTGATGTTAGTTTTTTATCCATATATGAATGGAGTCTTATGAGTGAGCGGTTATTTAACAAAAGCTAGTTACTTGTTATTTATTTATTTGCATATGAAGGAGTTATACATTTTTCCTATTTTAGAAGTGATTTGGCGTTTTTAAAATTCTATATGACTAATGTTTGAATGGAATGTTTGTATTTACTTTACATAGTTATTTTCTTGGGTCATTTACACATATACTACACAATTCAATCAAAATTGCAACTCTACCATCTTACTAAAATTAATTGCATGCTTACTTAAAATATTAGATTTAATTAGATTAATTCCTACTGTCAGTTACCATAATATCCAACGTCCCCCCTTAATTTTCGCTTGATTACTGTTTCACCTTATTAAAAAAAAACAAAATTAACGTCCAAAAAACCTGGAAAATATACACTCAGAAAGTTTATTGTGAATTTGAATCCAAAAACAGGTTGATCAAAAATCTGAAAAATTGTATGTTTAGTTTATATAACGTATATATTATACATATGAACTGTATATGTTTAGTTTATTTAACGTATATATTTTTATACATAATATTTACACATATGAAACTGTATATGTTTAGTTTATATGACGTATATGTTATCATCCACTAAAATTAGTTGCGTTCTGAAGACGGAGAAATCTTTGAAGAAATCTGCAGAGGAGGATAAGGATGAAGACGAAGCTTCTAAAGAGGCTAAAATCTCCGACTCTGCTATCTTCAAGGAAGAAACCAACAAGGCCGACGAGTTAATTAACCCGGAGAAAAAGGCACTGGACAAATTCAAGGTTCTGATACAAGACGCGCTTGGCAAGCGCGAGTTCTCCGCCCCGCCGCCTCCGCCGCTGACCACCGTCCAGGAGGAGGAGAAAAAGAAGAAGCCGAAAGCGGAGGAGAAAAAAGAAGAAGAAGAAAAGCCTAAGGTCGAAGAGAAAAAAGACGACGGCCCAAAAACTGAATCTTGCAGAGAAGCTCCGCCGCCGGCGGTTGGGCCAGAGAATAAAGTTGATAGTCCTAAGAGAAAGCGGAGGCCGCAGAGGAAATCAATGAAACTATCGTCCTTCTTACCATATGCCTCGGGGAACCATTTTTGGAACTGATTTTTTTTCTCTATTCGTTATATACAGAAAATGGTCAGATTTCTTAATTTTACTAATAAAATTTATATATCTTTTATATGCAATAATTAACGGATGTGCACGTTGGCAAAGTAAATTTCTCTATCTTTTTATTCCTAAATTTGTAAGATATTTAGGCTCATATAATATTCTTACGATATGTAGCCCAATAAATAATAAATTTTAGGCCCAAGCCTCAGCTCGCAGCCCTCCCTTCTTCGTGAGCCCACACTTGTTTCCAGTAGACTATGTGTCACCGACGAAGAATTGGATTTACGGTACATATATATATATATATATATATATATAGAGTTGGGATCACATGAAAATGATAAATAGTAAAAGAAATAAGAATGTGGTAGATAGTAAAAGAAATCTATACATATATAAAAAGGAGTACCATTTTCAAAAATTAGTAAGTGGAAAAGTCAGAACAATTAATGCATTACTATTTTGAGAGCATATAATTTTTTTGCATTATTTCGAATGGAAAATAAAATCACCATTTAATTACAAATCTAACAGAAGCTATTAAACCAGATTTCACGCGTCCATAACCATATTTCACGCGACCATTTATTTGGAAATTTTTTTATACATAATATAAAATAAAATCTGCATTTATTTAGGAATGCGCAATTGTTTCAAATATTTTTTTCTAAATCTTCTACAGATTTCGCGGGTGCAATTGTTTGGAATGTTTTTTTTAAGCAATTAAAAATTATATAAAAGATAATTATCTGATTTGTTACTACAGATAATGATGTTGCATGATTTTTTGGTACAAACAATTGTGATTGTGTCGAAATAAATTATAGTACTTATTTTTTGATCTGATTTTTTACTACAGATAATTATCAAATCTGATTTGTTACTAAAGATAATGATCTGAACTTATTTCACACGTTATTATCTTCTTTAAAAACAATTCAACGATGCAATTTAAATTACAAATCTTCAAACACTGAATCAACGAGTCTCTCTCCTTCGACCTCCTGCAAAAAACCAAAAAACTCATCAAAAAATGAATCAAGGATTTGGCTTAATCGACCAAGTCAATAGGTCTACGAGACCTATGCTTAAAGTTCGTATTGTACGAATGTTCTTCCAAGACTGGGGCAGTACATACAAATCCTATCTTGAGTTGGTTCTTCATGATAAAACTGTAAGCCCAATTATGTATACGTACTTTTTTTAATAGGATTATCAAATATAATTTTGTATATATATAATATAATAATATAGACTTTTGTGTTTTATTTTTTTTTAAAAATTTTTTTTTCTCATTGATATATCGTTTTCGTATAATTTTAGGGAAATCGCATTACAGCATTGCTACGGGCAATCAATTTGACTGCGTTTAAGGAGAGAAACTTTGAAGAGGGCATGGTAATTTGTATAAGAAATTATCAAGTGGACAGCAATATAGGGAAGTATCGCGCCACATCTGGTGATTTTAAGATCTTGCTACACGGGAGCACTATGTTTTCAAAGTGCAAGGACGAATTTCCTATTTTTCGATTTCAATTCAAAGACTTTGCAACTTTGCAAGATGTCAATCAAATTGATGAATCGATTTTATTCGGTAATATTCTTTTATGATGTGTAGAAAATTATTTCTTTATTTTAAATTAATTAAATTATAACATAACTGTTATTTTTTAATTATAGATGTTATAGGATTAGTCATTGACATTCAAAGTATCCAAGAGAAACAAATAAAAACTGGGGATACAAATATGGCTGCCTTCATTCTGATGGATCTCAAGTAAGTTTTTCAGATTTATTACATATATTTTTTGCTATCACGTTTTTTTATAAGATTTTCCAATTAATAAATATATATATATATATATGTTTTTCCTGTTTTTTGTAAGTATAGATTTCGCAATTGTGATTGTTCTTTTATGATTTTTTTCTTATTAAATGCAGTGAAAATTTTATAAATTGCACGGTTTGGGGTGAGTATGTCGATCAGCTTTTGGCTTTCGAAAGCCATTACGAAGAAACTGGACAACCATGGGTACTAATAATGCAACTTGTACGTTCTAGAGAGTACCAAAGTAAGTATTTTTTCAATTTCAATTATTACAGTTATTTAAAAGTTCCATATTAATTTCAATTCTATAATTTAAAAATTAGCCCAATCATTTTTTTATCGTTTGAAACATATCATTTCAATGTACATCCTGCAAAGTATCATTTCAAAATCTTAACATGAAAATGTTAAATATTGTATGTAGATAAGGTACAGGTTACTACTTCATTAAACGTTACCAAGTTGATTGCCCATGACTCTGTTGATGAGATACGTGAGTTTTCGACAAGGTAATAATTTGGTCCGTTGGACAATTTCAATTAGTTAAGACAATTCTTATTATTGTATATGTATATATCGTATATTATATAGATTTTGTTTTAAATCTTAACTTAATTTTTTTTATAATAATAGGTACTCAGCAAGCAACCTGAAGGTGAAAAAATACACTTCAAATTCAAAAACTGTCGTCAAGACGGAACTAGATGAGTTGTTGTCGGGTGAGAAACAAGTTTCTTCGGTGTTTGCTTTGTTCGAAACTAAAGAGGTAGCTATATTCTCTAAGTCATGGATACTAAATATTATTTCAATATATTTGTATTAATTTCAAAATATATGTAATAATTTCAATATATATGTATTAATTTTCGAACTTTGATGAAGCCCAAGAACATGTGGGTATGCGCTACGATTGACTCTGTTGTGGACAATTGGTGGTATTTTGCTTGCCGAAGTTGTAGCAGCAAAATGATAAATTCAGACAATGGCTTCAAGTGCGCCAAATGTTCAAAAGAAGCTGGGAAGTTTAGGTAGCTCTACATTTGTTAATGGTTTACTTTGCTTTTGTTCATTGATTTTCAATGTTAATATTTTTTTTATTTTGTAAATTATTAGGTACAAGATGAACTTGCTCATATCGGATGCAACTGCTAATGGGACTTTTGTTTGTTGGGACAAAGAATCTGAAATTCTTATTGGGAAATCTTGCCATGCTTTGAGATCTGAATCTATGCGCAAGGTTATATTTCCATCCTATGTTTTTTAAATTTAGGAACATTTAATTGTGAATGCTAACCTTTGAAATATTTTTTTTCCATAGAATGCTGCTGAAAACTATGATTTGCCGCATGATATTACAAGGTTGATTGGGCAGCATTTTCTGTTTAAAGTCCGCATTCAGAAGCAAAAGCAAGGCTACAACCAAACGTCCTCCTTTAGTGTTTGTAGGGTAATAATGAACAAGGATGTGGTTTCTAGGTACAACCAACTGATTATTCAGCCTGAGGTAAATTGTATTGTTTTTTTTAGACAAATCGATTATAAATTATTTAGTTTGCATGTTGCTTACGTTATGCATTTCTCTATTTCAGGTTTCCGACTATTTTACCATGCTACAGAGTAATGACAACACCTATTGGGTGGTAAGTTTGTTTACTTTCAACAATTAAATGAAAATGAATAACATTTTTCTAACTTTTACATTTATAATATTATTATTTATTTATGTAATATATAATTATATTATTTAAGGATGATGATGGGGATGAGGAGGTTTCTACACCTCTAAAGAGGGCAAAGGAAATAGAGAAGATTGGCGATTCATCAGCAAAGCGAAATTTGAGTGAAACATTTGACAACGAGGATCCTAAGCTAATGTTGTCTACAACAGCTGATAAAGGAAAGGCAAAAGTGTATGATGATGGCTCTCTTATGCCAGAAAATGAAAAGGATGAAGAAGACTGACTGGAAGATTATTATTAGTTATGGAATATTATGAAGAGTTTTTATTTTTATTATTATTCTTATTAGACAATTATTATGTTTTCAGTTTTATTATGCTTTTTAGTTTTAAAAACAGACATATTGCTGTTTTTCATTTAATGGATTAGAATAAGCAGCAGTACGGCTGCGAGCATGAATTTATTTATTTTGCAGAACTTTGTTTCATTATCTTTTTTATTAATCAACTTTGTTTCATTATTATTATTACAAAAAAATATCAGTTTTTTAATTTTGTTATAGATTGACATTGTGTAAACACAAAAGTATTTACAATAAACCATCACAGAAATTATTTTTCCCCTGCAAACATATTACATGACTTACAGAACAACATCAACATTACAACGAAAGAACAGAAATATAATTGGAATTTTTAAATCATCACACATATTTCTCAACATTACACAAGGGCGGAAAAGATATATAATGGGAATTCATAAATCATCACATCACATCACATAAAAAAAAAAATGAATGCTAAAAACAATAAAAAAAATATACGCATATAAGATAATATAAATATACATAATATAGATAGATATGCTTATTATAAATTAAATAAAAAAAGATATACTCATATAAGATAACATAAATTTGCAATAAATAGTTATAGATTACTGTTTATTCGAAAAAATAAATAAAATGCCAGATTTACATGGGATAATTTAGAAGGAAAAAATATAAATATTTTATTCATGATTCAGTTACCTAATAAGCTGATTTGTTTCTCATATCTATCTAATCTAATACGAATTTCCTTAAAAAAATGAGTATCTTACGTGATCTTTTATGATATATATCTTAACAAAAACACTGTGTATATATAAGTATAGATATTATCGCTCATTCTAGGTCATTTTTTTTCTATACACCGAGAACAAGGTTGTGTTACTTATTCTTCTTATAAAATTATCTCCTTCGGTATCAGTTTCAATTATCTTTGATTGCAGTTTTTTTTTAATTTATTTTGAAATATTCTGTGATAGTGAATTGGAGAACCGAACGAAAATGAGGAGCAGTACAAAGGATGCAGACAGAACAACTTGCAGAAGAGGTGAAACGCATAAAAATACAGACAATCAGAGATATTGGTACACGGATCGACAAAACACAATCAATCTTTCACCAGAAACTGTAAATCATGCCCGGGAAGGTAATATATTTTTACCATATCTTACTTTTTCGGTGTGACAGTAATGCTCTACATGGCAGAAATTTTACCTTTTGTTTCCTTCGGTTTTGGAATTGTCGTGGCATCAGAATCACCAGTCATGTCATTTGTAAAATATGAACTCCATGCATATGCAACAAAACAAAAACAATTGATTAGTATGTGTAAACAAACTTCTTGAAACAATAAGCATACAGCATATTTGTATTACAATTTCCAATTATTATTATTATTATAAATATAAATTAAAGTTAACATGTGATTTGCAAATGGACTTTACCTTTTTGTTGTGCGTATTCTGTGATATTGAGTTCATTTCTGTATTGTGCAATAAAACATTGTCAGATTCATAACCGAATTAGGTAACTGTATATAAAAATTGATACAATTACCTACCTTATGAGTTTGTCCAATTGATGTTTGTGTAGACCGGGGTTCTTAATCTCAGATGAAAGACTTGTACGAAACCAAAATAGCAAAACAACATAGGTTAAAAACAAAAACAACTAAAAAAAACAAATAAATTAATACAATTTATCAACACAGATGCAAAAAACGGATGGTTTTGGAAGTCTTTGTGTATATCTTTTTTATATGTACAGAATTTTCGAACAAAATGAACTAGAACATAAAAAAAAAAAGAAATACAAATTATACACGAGTGCAGGTCGTAGTAATCTCAACAAAAAAAAATTCGAACATGGTTAAAATAGATCGATTGTCAGTTTAGCATAGATTGATCGACAGAATTAGTTATCCCGTGATAAAACTTAAAAAAACATAAAAACAAAACTAAATAAACTAAAAAAACATATCAATTCATACAATTTATCAAACAAATAAAAAAATACATACGGCTTTTGAATTCTTTCAGTAGATCTCTTTCAGATCTACATTTTTTTATAGCAAAATCAACTAGATCTGAAAAAAATAAAAAAAACGCAAACAAGTACCGAGTTCAGATCGGATTAAGATCGACTAAAAAAATCGAAAATGCCAAAAAACATAACGATTATTAGTTCATGAGTAGATTTCGATCTTAATCACCAGATGTGTCCCGTGAAAAGAATAAACAAAACAGAAATCGCATTTTCAATAGAGGCTAATCATAAAAAAAAAAAAAAAAAAAAAAANCGATGTTTACCAGTCTTCACAAAATACGCCGCTATCTAATATCACTAATCGTAACTACATATAACAAATTGAAATAACTTTATTTATTTATAAATTTACATATATTCTTTTTTCTTATTTCTTTTCATTTTTTATTGCAGTTTTCGGAGCTACGGAATCATGCATGAGAACGAATAATATATATTCCAACGTTTGGAGTATGATATATTTTTTACAATTATAAAATAATGCTTATATGTTCCTAACAATAAATATATTTATTAAATTTATTTTACGTTGCAGATACTATACAATCATCCCACGGTCCCAGTGGAAATTGGACTAGCCAACATAAAACCTCATTCGCGTCTAAAACTAATCTTGCAAGAGAAACGTGTGTTATTGATCTCACAAGTGATGAAGAGCCAGAATTAAGAAATATTCCCGATTTAAATTTGCCTCACCCAATTTATAGTAATAATAGTATTGGTGTTGTACTTGAAAGTAAGTTTCCTTATCACACGTCGCTGTAAAGATTATAATCGTAACATAATTTAAATTTTTTTTTCATTACTTACATATACAATGTAGGTGTCACTGAGACTCGACAACCGATAAAGAAGAAGGATACATCTAATTGTCGTGCTATCAGTATGAATGGTATTATTGATCTTACTCAGGAAGATGTTATTCAAGCAACTACACTTAAAAGAAAACGTGGTCGTCCTAAGAAAAATCAAGGAACAGCATCAACAAATAGGGGTTGGTGGTTTTGCATATTTATATTTTTATATTTTTATATGAAAATAATCTAAGTCTACGATTATGAAATACTTTTTTTTTTTTTAGAATACTGGGATATGGGTGATGCAAACATGGAATGTCAATATTGTGGAGCACTCTTCTGGTTTAGTGAAAAGAGATTGAAAGATAAAAATAAAGGGGTACCAGGATATAAAGGATGTTGCCAAAATGGTACTGTACAACTTCCGATGATGAAAAATCCTCCCACGTTTTTAAACGATTTGCTTTTTGGAGATAGTAGGAAAAGCAAGCACTTTCAAGAAAATATTAGATCTTACAATAGCATGTTTGGATTTACGTCATTTGGGGGAAAGATTGATGGAGCTATTAATAGGGGCACTGGACCACCTATATTTTCGTTGCATGGACAAAACTATCATCTAATGGGTAGCTTGCTTCCATCAGATGGTTCGGGTCCGAAGTTTGCACAACTGTATATATATGATACAGAAAATGAGATTTCAAATAGAATGAATGCAGTCAGGTATCTATTTGAAACATATATAATTATACCATACATATAACAAAAAAATTACAAATTATTAACTATTATTATTATTATTATTATTATTTTATGTAGGCAAACGGATGGTGATAACAACTTGGATATGGATATAGTTGTTGGGTTGAAGCATATGTTAGACCAAAACAATGAGTTGGTTAAGTCATTTCGTATGGCTCGGGACAGAATTAACAACCACGGTCAACATGATGTTAGAATCCGTTTAATTGGAAAA
The DNA here is from genome assembly GCA_008636005.1 of Striga asiatica. NCBI lineage: Eukaryota > Viridiplantae > Streptophyta > Magnoliopsida > Lamiales > Orobanchaceae > Striga > Striga asiatica. The sequence goes on from BKCP01005072.1 coordinate 1,203,877, forward strand.
AGACACAATGATGCAAGACGATATAATCTTCCCACCAGCTCTGAAGTTGCTGCTTTGATTGTTGGAGATTTTGACCAGTCTTTGGGTGACAGGGACATAATTGTTGAAACTAAGAGTGGTCGTCTTCAACGAATAAATGAACTTAATGCTTCGTATTTGGCACTTCAATATCCTTTGTTATTGTCGTACGGAGAGGATGGTTATAGGGAGGATATACCGTTTTCTGAATTAAAAGTCGAAACAGAAAATGGTAGAAAACATGTTAGTTGTCGGGAATATTTTGCATACCGCATGCATGATAGGAATTTTGAGCCACCGACAATTTTATCAGCTCGAAGGTTGTTTCAACAGTTCATTGTTGATGCTTATACAATGGTCGAATCATCGAGGTTGCGATATATCCGTTTTAATCAGAAGAAACTTCGTTGTGATCTTTATAATGGTTTGGCTGATGCTGTAGTACGTGGGGATACTGATCCTAGCTCACGTGGAAAGCGGATTATACTACCTTCTTCGTTCACTGGTGGTCCTAGGAATATGATACAAAATTACCAGGATGCAATGGCCATTTGTAGATGGGCAGGATATCCTGATTTGTTTATAACTTTTACCTGCAATCCAAATTGGCCGGAGATTCTTCGTTTTCTAGAGCCGAGGAAATTGCGTGCTGAGGACTGACCGGATATTGTTTGCAGGGTCTTTAGGGCAAAACTTAAGGCGTTGATAAAAGATTTTCGTGAAAAAAAAATATTTGGCAAGGTTACTGCAGGTAAAAATATGTATTTCAATTTTATTTGTTAATATTAATATTAATTGCTTAAAAAAAATTAAATGCTTTTATCATATGATATATCTACACTTTTTAATTGTTTATATATATGTTTTATTATTGTGCAGTTGTCTATACGATTGAATTCCAAAAGCGTGGTTTGCCGCATGCTCATATACTTCTGTTTCTTGCAAAGGAAGATAAGTTTCCAGACACATCTGACATAGATAGAATAATATCTGCTGAAATACCGGATCAGACTTTTGATCCTATGTATTATGCAGCAGTGAAGGAGCATATGATGCACGGACCATGTGGTGTTGCACGACCAAACTCACCGTGCATGATAAACGGCAAATGCAGCAAACGATTTCCAAAAAAGTTTGTCGAATCCACTTGCGTAGATGAGGAAGGATATCCACGCTACAAGCGTCGAGACGACGGAAAACATGTTGAAAAGAATGGCATCGTGCTCAATAACGGTTATGTTGTTCCACACAACCGTCGTTTGCTGATGAAATATGGAGCTCATCTCAACGTTGAGTGGTGCAATCAATCACGATCTATAAAATACTTATTCAAGTATGTTAACAAAGGAAATGATCGTGTCACCGCCTCATTTTATCAGAATTCTGCAGAAGGAGATATTGAAAAGCCTCTCGACGAGATAAACATGTATTATGATTGTCGTTATGTATCTTCATGTGAGGCGGCATGGCGGTTACTTGGTTTTGAGTTGCAGTACAAGAAGCCAGCAGTACAACGCTTGAGTTTCCACCTAAAAGATCAGCAGAACATTGTCTTCGAAGATGATGACGATATAGAGGATGTATTGGATAAACCAAGTGTTAATGAAAGCCAATTTCTAATGTGGATGGAGGCTAATAAGAAGTACCCAAAGGCAAGAGAGCTTACTTATGTAGAAGCACCATCGAAATTTGTTTGGGATACGAAAAAAAGAGTGTGGAAGCCTCGAAAAAAAGATGGTACCATAGGCCGCCTAAACTACGTTAATCCTGGTTGCGGCGATAATTACTATTTGAGATGTCTGCTAAATGTTGTTAGAGGTGCTACGTGTCATGAGGACTACATGAAAGTAAACAACGTCCAATATCTGACTTATAGAGATGCTTGCTTCGAACGAGGATTGTTGGACGATGATAAAGAGTATATAGACGGTATAACCGAAGCGAGTCATTGGGCATCTGCTGAGTCTCTTAGACGTATGTTTGTTTCATTGTTGATTTCTGGCTCTTTAGGTCGCCCTGATGATGTTTGGGAACGATGTTGGCAATTGTTATCAGATGACATTCTCTACAGACAGCGGCAATTGTTCAATAACAATGGTATTTTTTTATTCTTTTTTTTATATATTTTTTCGTATTAATATGTTCTTTCTTTTATATATATATATTTGTTATTCTTTAATATCATGCATTATTTAATTTGAATCCTTACAATATTTATTTAATTTGTGTATGTATAGATTTGCGGCTCAGTGATGATGTTATAAAGAATCTGTCTCTTGCTGAAATTGAAAATATGTTGCGAAGATGTGGATCAAGTCTTCGTGAATATTCTTCCATGCCTTATCCAGACAGAGATAGTCTTCATACAACATCAAACCGACTTATATTGGATGAGCTGAATTACGATAGGAAGGCCCTAACTTTGGAACACGCAACCCTTCTTCAAAGAATGACTGACGAACAGAAAGGTGTTTATTCGAAAATTATGGCTGCTGTGGAATCGGGTACCGGTGGGGTATTCTTTGTATATGGTTATGAGGGGACTGGAAAAACATACTTGTGGAGGACGTTATCTGCTGCTTTACGATCCAAAGGTCTAATTGTTCTTTGTGTGGCGTCGAGTGGAATAGCATCTCTTTTGTTGCCTGGTGGAAGAACTGCACATTCTCGATTTCGCATTCCGTTGAATGTTCATGAAAATTCTTCATGTGATATCAACCAGGAAAGTCCTCTTGCAGAATTAATAATACGATGCTCTCTCATCATATGGGACGAGGCTCCAATGATGAACAAATATTGCTTTGAAGCTGTTCAAACATCACTTCAGGCTATCATGGGAGCAGTCGACCCTTCTAACAGTGACAAGCCCTTTGGAGGCAAGCCTATTGTGTTCGGTGGAGACTTCCGACAGATCCTTCCAGTCATTCCAAAGGGCAGTCGCCAAGACATTGTTAATGCAACTATTAATGCTTCAAGCATTTGGAAGGACTGTACTGTGCTTCGACTTACAAAAAATATGCGTCTTCAAAGTATTTCTAACTCTGATGAGCGTGACGAGGTAGCAGCCTTTGCTGATTGGATTGCTAGCATCGGAGATGGTACTTTAGGAGGATCGAATGACGGTTGTGCCTCTATTGATATACCAGATGATATTAGACTTGATCCCTCCGATGATCCAATTGCTACAATTGTTGAAAGTACCTATCCAATGTTTAAGAATTCAACAGAAGATCTAAGTTATTTGAAGGATAGGGCTATTTTAGCGCCAACGTTAGAGGCTGTTGAGTCTATCAATCAGTACATGTCGGAGATGAATTCTGCAGAAGGTCGCACGTATTTGAGTTCTGACAGTGCATCTAAGTCTGATTCTGGCAACGACTTTTTGGCAGATCTGCACACGCCTGAGTTCTTGAATAGCATCAAGTGCTCGGGAACACCGAACCATGAATTGCATTTAAAGATAGGAACTCCAGTCATGTTGTTACGGAACATGGACCATTCTATGGGGCTCTGCAATGGGACACGGTTGGTTGTGACCAAACTATCCTCTCATGTGCTTGAATGCAAGATATTGACTGGTGATCATGCTGGTGAAAAAGTGTTGATTCCTAGAATGAATATTACTCCTTCTGATCTTAGGATTCCTTTCAAGTTCCAGCGGCGGCAATTCCCACTTATGGTTTCGTATGCCATGACCATTAACAAGAGTCAGGGACAATCTTTATCGCATGTTGGTCTTTTTCTAAAGAAATCTGTCTTTAGTCATGGGCAATTATATGTTGCTGTTTCGCGTGTAACTACTATAAGGGGATTGAAGATATTAGTTTGTGAGAATGACGAGTTGCCCAGTCATCAAACTTACAATGTTGTGTACAAGGAGGTCTTTAATAATATATGATTGTTTCTTTGTCGAATATTATTTTATTTTACAATTTTACTGCGTATTATAAATTTTATATTGAATATTGCATCTTATAATATAATATTCCCCAACAAAATATATTCCGTGCCTCGCACGTGTCACGTACTATATATATACCTTAAAAACTGTGCACCCCGTGCATCGCACGAGTTATGCACTAGTAAGAATGAATCTGAACCATGTGATCAATCATATCAATTGGTACAATGAAGTCAAACTATGGTCAATCATTAATGGCATTCTGATAATTATTTGATCTATATTTGACCATAATTAAAAATATGGACATTTAATTTAAACCTAACAAAAGGTGGGACCCACCACCCACAATAATACCTCCCCAACGTGGCAACCCACCTACCCCCCTCATACTCTCTTCCACACACAAACACACACACACACATCACAGAACACACATACACACACATCACAGAACACACACATACACGCTCTGCTCTTTGCCAAACCGCAACTCGCCGCCGCGCCGACAACCGAATAGCCGTCGCCACCAGCACATACTCATTATCATTGGCCATCGTCGACACCAGCACCATCTCGCCTGAAAAATCAAGCGTGCCTCCGCCTACGGGCCTTCATCGTGGTTGCGGTCCCCGACGCCTCCTTTGGCCGCCGCTCCGAATCTGAATGGGAGGCGCTCTGCCGCGCCTGCAAAGCCGACCTCCATTGCTGCTGCTCCCGTCTCCTTCTCCGCAGGATGCTCCGGCGAGGAGCCATATGAGGCGGAGGCTCAGGCATTCTCGTGGTTCGCGTCGCAGGGGGGATGGCGGCAGTTGAGGCGGGATAACGGCGACGCCGACGACTGAGTGTTGGTAGCGGGGAACTCGGGGCTGAGATTGAGTGAAATTGCTTTTCAGATTTGGTGAAATTTGGGGCTGAGATTGGGCGACAAGGGGCTGCGATTGAGTGACGGGAATAGGGGTTTGAGGATGAGTATTTTTGGGGAATTAGGAAATTTGGCCGCTGATATTCAGTGAGGAATAGGTGTTCATTGTTTTGGGGCTATGTTCATTTTTGGGAAATTAGATATATTTAGGGGACCATTTTGCAATTTTTTGAACTTTTAATATGTGTATAGTTTAATACTTAAAGGCAATTTATAATTGAACTGAGGACTAATTTATGCACAATAATGACACATTAGATGCACAATATTGTTCCTAGACGTGCACTTTAAATTTTTTTGTCATATCTACGACATTATTAAGAAGAGAAAATTACCTACCCCACTACACATTAACATCTTTATTACATATTTATAACCCATATATATTTATTTATAAATTAACTAAAACTATCATATTTATTTGCAAACATACTAGATTATTGAGTAACAGATAATTGTTTTTAATTATGGTAAAAGAGATTTAATGAGAGCTATAATTGCGATATCTCCCCTTCCCTTTCTATTCTTCTTCTCTCTCCCTTTCTTTCTCTCATCTTCTTCTTGCCGCTGTTCTCCTTCTCCCACCACCCCTTCGCCGCTTCGCTCCGTCTACGGATCTGTTAAGAACCAATTTTCGGCCACGTTTCCGTTCATAATCCACTACTCATTTTTTATCGTGGGCCTCCCCAGTCCCCTCAACTCCTCAAAACACTAAATCCTCATCTAAAGAAGTGACTCGATTTAGAAAGTATAATTGTGCTAGAATGGTGTGTCTGAGAGTATTTAGTGTTTTGCCTTTGGATTTTGAAAGTTTCAGAGGTTAAGATGATTTTGTGGAATGTGCTTGTATCTCTATTGCGTATATGTGTATTATCCTGAAAGATTGTGATAAACTTCTTTACATTATAGCACAAAACTTTATAGTGATAAATTTTTTTGGACAAAAAAAAATAAAAATAATAATGATTATAATTCATTTGACTATACTCGTACATGAAAGGATCACCACCGGATTGGTGTTTTGTATCTGTTGATGATGGCACCGCGAAGAAGAGGTGGACATAGTTCGGGTCCACATCCAAATACCGTGCACAAGCTGAACGTCGTCAAAGTAGGCCTGCTTCGTTTATGGTAGTATATGTTACGTGTATAGGCAGTATATGTTCACGACAGTATATATTGCGTAAATAGGCAGACAATATATGTTGCGTGTATGTTCAGTATATGTTATGTGTATATGCAGTAGACAGTATTTGTTCAGTATATGTTATGTGTATAGACAATATATGTATAATTTATAGTATGCATTTCTTTTGATGTTTTTTACAATAAGTAACTTGTTACAATTTGTATATAAACTATATATATATATATATATATATATATACTTTTATGATTTTTATCATTGATTTGTTGTGTATATGTATGGTTTATCTTTTAGTAAAATTGTTTACAAAGTATAATAGTAAAATAAATAATACGCAAACCCAAAATATACTACAAAATATTCAAAAATTGATTTAAAATAAGAATAAATTGAATTCTTTTTGTTGTGTATATGTATAGTTTATATACATAGTACATTCATCATATAATGAATGAAAATCATTATAGGCGATTCCATCCGCAAAAATATCAAAAATATATACCTGTAATAAAAAAAAAAAAGGATACATAACAGAAGGGAGTGTGGAAAGTTGCTTTCAATTTGGTGATAAACCACAAATAAGACTCGTTACGGAAGATGGAGTGTGGAAAGTTGTATCTTGACATAACAGAAAATTTGTGGCTTCAATTTTGCCTTATTAATATTGTTTTGTTGGAGATCCCGTAACTGACGGAATTAAAGGTGGGAGCGTTTTTATTTGGTGAGGTTTTTAAGATTGGGTGTGATGCTAATTAAAATGCTAAAGATTCGTATATATCCTAATAATATTGCAACCTCGTACATTCACAATAAAATAGCAAAAGTTATGTTGTTATGTAAATGGCCCTATTAAGAATGTGCTAAATACATCATTTTTTTAAGTGATTTTTTTCACAGTATTTGTCTATAGATATGTGATTTAAAAGTAAAAAACAAATAATCAAAACGAACAATAAAATTTCGAACATAAAATTTTGACATAATCATGAAAATTTTGACATAATCAGTTCACTTTGTTGGTTAACATAAATAATCAAAATAACCAAAATAGATTATATTATTTATTCTAAAAAACATGTTTAGTCTTTAATATTTTTATTTAATATTATATGTAATTTTTTTTATTAGAATAACAATTTATATGTAAACGAAATATAAAGTGCAATCTAACAGTTATTGATGTGCAATTCATTCAACACTACGGTGCATGGTGCCGGTCTATATTGTGCAGATTAAAATGACCGAACTTTTGTTCAAAATCTTTGCAACTGGAGATAATTAAATGGTTAACTTGGTTCGGTTAACCGAATTATCCTAACTAATCGAAATAATTTGTTCTTTATATTACAATTATACTTAATATGTTAATAATTTTATTTATTATTTTTATATTATTTTTTGTTGAAAATATATAATATATAAAATAACAAAACCAATAAAGTACAGCCACCCAAACACAAATGTGCATCTAGTATAGTATTTGTGTGCATTCTATTGAACGAGTAATTTTTTTTTTAATATGCATTAAATATAGGAAACATTAATAATGTGTATCTTAATTAACATTATTTTACACTTATTATATAACTCGTGTAATAAAAATATATTTAGTAATTTTGATTTTTGATTTAATATTTTATAATATTATATGTTAAAATTAAATAATAATATTATTTAAATAAATTAATTTTGAACGCATTAAAGTGCATTTCGTCAAACGTTATAGTGCAATCTGACATTCACTAATGTGCAAAATGATTACTAATATTGTGCAATAGTTTTGAGGGTTTTTTTATGTTCAAATCCAACCTAAAAATGAACTGAAATAACATATACTTTAAAAGTAAAACAAATGATTGAACCTAAAATTTTTAAATTGACCGTTTTCTGTTGATATTGTGCAATTAATATGCAATTTGTCTAACATTATTGAGCACGGTTTTCATAGTCGCTATTGTACAGTCTCAACCGATTTAACTTTTTTTCCCAAATAAAACTAAAACCGAACTACATTAATTGGGTTATGCGGTTGGTTAGTTGAACTAATCAAAATAAACCGAAATAATATATTCTTATATTATAAAATATATTTAATATTTTAATATTTTATATTTTTGACATAAAAGAATAATATTTGGATTTGAATATAATAAAAATAATATTTTGTATATAGTTTGGTCGGTTAGTTATTTCAGTTATTTTAAAAATTAAAGTCGACATCAAAATGAAATAGCCAAAATTCTTAAAAGTAGTAACATTTAATCGAACGAAATGTATAAATTCGAATCGAAAAATTCAATTAGGTTGATTCGGTTGATATTGTGCAGTTTTGCAGTCAATAATGTGCAATCAGTATAACACAATTATGCGCTCGTATAACATATATTTTTAATATATGTATAAACATTTTATATGGTGCATCTCATTTAACATTATTGTAAATTTGTTAAATTTTCAATAAATTGTAATTTTGGCCCATTAATTAAATTGATTGTAAATATGCTAAAATGTTTGAAATTGCACCACAGTCCCTGGAAACTATTCATTTCTCAAACAAAAGTCCCCTAATCCACAGGCCACAAGTGAGTTTCACAGCCGTCCAAGCCTGCCAGAGGGTTGCCGGCGAGTTTAACCTCAAATTATGGCTTTACGGTTTCAGATTTCATCGGCATATCCAATTAGAGTCGAATGACTTTGAGAAATAAAACAAATATTATGATTGGGAAAATCATCCATCCTCAAATTAGGGATTCGACGGGTATTGATATTGCGGCCGCGTACGGACGATCGACGGCGGAGGTGCTGCGACTCTTTAGTAATTGTGTGTGCAAGTCGTGGTCTGTGTATGTTCTTCGGCCAGGTGAGGAAGCCGACGGAAGTTATGGCATGGATGTGGAGATCGCGGCTGTAGTCGATGAAGGTCATTTTCGAGGCCTTCGGAGGACGGTGAACTTGGTGAGCAGCGGCGCAGGACAGGAACTCCGGCGATGGATCGGTTGGAGAAGGTCGGAAATTTCGGCGAGTGGTGGGCGGTGGAGGTCTGCTCTCAACGGTTGCGGAGGCGCGGCGCTCCCTGAGATCGCGGCGAAGGTGACACTTGCATTCGGCGGGCGGTGACTGACGGGAGGAGTTGTGAACGACGGGAAGGTGTGTGTTTTTCTGTGTGTGTGTTTGTGTCGAGATCGAGAGNTGCACATTTTAAGGGGTGGACTCATTGGATCCACCCCCTATATATATATTCTAATCCAAATATATATATAGGGTCGCGCTCACATGAGAATGATGCTTAATGCGAGAAATAAGAATAAATTTTAGCCATCGGATCGGATGATCTAATGGCTAATAAAAAAGTCAAATTTATACATTCATTAAGGGTAATTTGGACATTAACATAACACATCACCACCCACATCACAATGCCATGTCACCACCCACACAAATAACACACGCACAAGCACCTAACACACGCACGCACACACCTAACACACTCTGCACACACGTTTCACACACAAACACACACACACACACGCACATGCACACGCACAGCGCTCGCCACCGGCCACTCCACACAGAATCGCCGCACCGGCCACTCCACACAGAACCGCCGCATCCACCGAGCTGGCCGTCACTGCCGCCGAACGCCGACGCCCGAGAACATCGGTGCGGTCGCCGTCCTTCTTCATCCACATTCCCCGTCGCTCAAATCTGACGAGAAGGTATTCTCCTCCGGCGACACCAACCAGTATACCTTCTAGATCCACGGCGGCGTCTGCACCTGGAAGTCCGCAGAGGTCACACCTGGTCCCCTGGAAGTCGGCAGAGGTCACGGCAGCGCCTGCGCCTGCATCTGGAAGTCGGCGGGCCGTCCCGCTACGGCGATCAACAGGAGCGACGGTGCTTGCTGAGAAGGACTGACAGAGACGAGCCGGAGTGGCCGCCGGTCGAGCCGGTGACGGCGCTGTATGTCGTCGGACAGATCCTCCACGCGGCGGCAATCGACTGGATAATGTCGGTGCTTGCTGAAGGGCCAAGCCGGGATGGTCACGGTCGCCGGAGATGGCACAATTTGAGCCGACAAAAACTGTAGAATGTGATTTGGGAATTAGGGTGTGGTTTTTGCAATTAAATAATGGTGAGGGCACATTTGCAATTTTATTAACTTTCATTATTTTTCATTTTAGATAATGGGCAAGTATATAATTTATAGTAACAATGTCATAAATGGATCTTAATAATTAAAGTGTAGATTGATTAAAATTTTAATATTTAAATATTTAATATGTAATTGCGAATATGCGAGAAATAACTGATATATAAATAATAATAATAATAATAATAATAATAATAATAATAATAATAATAATAAAACAAAATATAAGATTTTGTACTAAATTTATGTTCGTTGGTCTCATTCGATTTTGTGCAATATGGTAGACAATTATGTGCAATTTGTACAATCATAATGTGCAATCGGCAATACATACAAGAATATAGATAAAAAATAGTATTATTTTTTCATAAGAAATAAAAATAAAAAAATTGCTAATATATTTTCATATAATTCGGGATATGCAGTTATTTTATTTATTTAAAAATAATAAATCCGACAATTAACCAACTAATATTATTCGATCGATTAGTAAAATTATTGAATTTTTAGTACGTGTAGCGTGTCGTTTTATACGGTGCAATAAGTTGTGTTATAAGATGCAATCATTACTATATAAAGTGCAACGTATTAATTTTAGTACTTTAGCAACAAACATATAGATAAAAAATAGTATTATTTTTCATAAAAAATAAAAATAAAAAAATTGCTAATATTTTTTTCATATAATTCGGCATATTCAGTTAATTTATTTATTTAAAGATAATAAATCTGACAATTAACCAACTAATAGTATTCGATCGATTAGCAAAATTATTGAATTTTTAGTACGTGCAGCGTGTCATTTTATACGGTGCAACATGTTGTGTTATAAAGTGCAATGTATTACTATATAAAGTGCAACGTATTAATTTTAGTACGTTAGCATGCTCGTGGGGTTTTTTTTAAATAGACGGTGTGATAATGTGCAACGTATTATTTTATAAAGTGCGATATTTTGCTATATAAAGTGCACTAACTAATTTATACTCTAATAAATTATGTGTATAATTGTACCTTATATCACATCGTGTTATTGTTGCACGTTATACAACGTTTCATTGCACCTTATATCACATCATGTTCCACCTTAAAAAAACAACACAAATAAGGTGTTACAAAATAATATAAATATAATAAATAAGATTATTAACATATTAAATATAAATTTCGTATAAATAATAAATTATTTAAATTGTTTAGGATAATTCGGTTAGCTGAACCGAATAAACAAACTGATTATATTCATGTCCAATTCGATGTGTTACGAAAAGGTCAGTTGGTTCAATATGCACAATACAGACAGTCACGGTGCACCATAGTGTTGGACAAATTACACCTTAAAAACTAAATTGCATAATATATTTCATTTATTTAAATATATAACTTTTTTAATCGAAACGTAATATAGAATATTAAATATGAATTCATATTAAATAATATAATTTATTTCAATTAGTTTGAGTTATTTCAATTAACCAACAAATTACACTTAAAGATTGATTTTTGTACATAATCAGTTGATTATATAATCAATTAATTTGCTCCATGTATAATAACATAATATAACTTTTGTTATATTGCAGATTTGCCCAAGGTATTAAATTGAAATAAATGAAACTTCAAAAAAATACAATCAAGTCCCTACAACATATCAAATTCTCAAAATGTAACCCACAATTCCAAAAACTTCAAAAAAATTGCAAATAGGCCCACCATTTTTGTCTAATTTCCAAAAAAGAACCCCAAATTAATGTCAAACATTCACAAATCAAATTAACATTCACAAATCAAATTAATCGCTGCAGCTATTCCGGCCGTCACTTCCGGCAGTGCCGCCACCGCGCCGCCGCCATCTCACATACTGAACGCAGAGTTCAGTCGCCGGTCAATCCTTTCGTCGTTGCCGGTGACGAGCTCGAGCCTCATTCTTTGATTTTTCTGAAATCTGCACATATTTTCGTCGGAGAACGACCGCCACCACCACCAGGAGATGAGGGACACGATGCCGACGGAACACTGTGGCAGACACGGTCGCGCGGCGGAGGGTCCTCGGTGCTCGTTCTCCGGCGATTTCAGCCGCCTCTGCAAGGATGACGAGACGTGGAGGCAGGGTTGGACGTGACGTTGGTTGGGGACGGCGGCGACGGGATCGGACGGCCGGTTGCCGGTGAAGGGCGGAAGCCGGCGGCTGCAAGGTGGTGGTGCCGATTGATTGTGTGTGTGTGTTCTCTGCGTGTGTGTGTGTGTTAGATTTGATTGTGCTGGAGACACAAAAATAGGGTAATTGTGGTGGGTGGGTATGGTGGGACCCATTTGTATATTTAATGTCTCATTTACCCTTACTTAGTGGTCAAATGTGTAATTTGACCATAATATGTATGTTAAATTACCATATTGCCATTAATGATTGACCATAGTTTGACTTCATCATAACCACTAATATGCTAGATCTAATGGTCCACATTCATTCTCATTTTCTCGCATTAAGAGTCATTCTCATATGATCCTTTCTCTCTCTCTCTCTCTCTATATATATATATATATATATATATATA
>BKCP01005072.1:1232830-1254769 GCA_008636005.1 Striga asiatica
AAAAACAGAAAAGAAGAAGAAAAAGTTACAGTCAAAGAGATTGGTATCACCGCTTGTAAATGGCCGGTGACCCTCACCGACAGAGAATAGTCAACAAAAATACACGTTGAAGCTGCCACAATAGTACACGTGGACGTTGCTGCCCAGTATTACGGGCCCCACTCCATCTTTATCGAAAATACCAAATTCATTTGGATTTCGCAAAATAGACCACCCAGATACAGTATATCGTTAACTCGCAGCAACAACATTTGAAGGGAAAAGGAACGAAAAGCTAGCCATTACCTTATTCGCTTCAGTCACGATGGTTTCAGTCTTCCCTTCTCCTTCGTGGATTGCACGACTGACCTCATCGTCTCTATTTTTACCACTGCTTAAATCATTACGATTGCCGGTCTAACCTCGTCGTTTACCGACGAGCTTTAAAGTCACATCTCGGTCTTCGACCTCAAATCAGAAGCGTGGTCGATCCGAAGCAGCTCCGAAACAGCTCAAAACACCACGAAAACACCTCGAAACATGATGTCGGTCGCCGGGATCCGACTCCACTTTTATGACCTCGGTACTATTACCGACCTCAATGATGAGCCGACATCACCGAGATCCGACTCGAGTCAATGGCCGACTTCAATTGTAATGGCCGACCTCAATTGTCGGTACCTACCGACTTCAAATTCAAAGGGCCAAGGCCAAATTTTTCCGATCCTACCGCCGGGGGCCGACAACGCTACATCACCGACCTCTCTTAATACCGAGCTACAAGATAGAAGTGCCGACTTCGTTTCTGCCGAGATGACCGATTTGGTTAAAAACCGACTTTAATTGTCGGCACCAATCGGCCTTATCTTCTTCGGCAACCACCGAGCTCCCCAAATCGGCCGAACCGACTTTCAAAAAAGGGGGACCGATACTTCCATCTCCGACTTCAAAGTCGATCGACATCATCATCACCAAAACACATGCCGTCTACCGACTTCCCAACTCACCATTACCGAGATCGAATTCAACCTCTTCAATCTCAAATTTCCTCCGAGCTCCAATCAAAATTGCCACGACCGACCTTAACGGCAAGGCCCAATCTCGGAACTCGAAATCGTGACCGACCTCCACGTCACTACATCAGTCGACCCCTAAATTAAAGCGCCTTCTCATGTTTGAGCCGCCGGAGTTCCGATCTTCACTGGCGTCGATTCCGACCTGTCAAAATCGACAATCAGCCACCAAACCAATCGAACGCTTTCCACTCAAATCGGATGATGCCAATCGGTCAAACTCGTGATGGCCAATTCGGTGAAATCGATCCCAGTGCCGCAACTCAAATCCCATCCTGAGAGGCTCTTCTAATTATTTCCTATTGGGCCTTTAGGCCCAAAAAGAAATAAATTGGAGCCTGCAAATCCGAGTAGTGCGGAAAAAAGCTGGGACCAAGTCCATTTATTTAGAGGAATTTGCATCCCTTACTTTAAGTTATGATATATATTACACTTATACACCTGTTATAATATTATTTATAAATTTATCAGAACATGAATAAAATATTACACCTCTACCATAAAAGTGATTAGACCAGATGTAACCGTATTATCCGGACAAATTAAAAGTAATTGGAGTAATTAATTCAAATCAGATATCTTCTTACCAAAAGAAAGCGGAACAATAAACCTCTCTCTCTATCATTACTCCCTCTCTCTCTCCAAAACCTCCCACCGCCCCCATGTTCACCCATCTCAACGCAAAGAAAATTTCTCGCCTGTGTCGGGGAGATCGAGATGTTGATATATTTTCTTTACAATTGGGCCGGATATATTTTCCTTACAATCGCTATCATTACATATTTTCACCCGCAGACATATTTTCTCTACAATTGCCATCATTACAGTTGTTGGGAGATCGAGACGTCGCCGGATATATCTCAACGCAAAGAAAATTTATCCCCGCCGCCGAATTCAGTTGGGCCGGATAAATTTTCTCTTTCGCAATTGGGGCGAATTTAGTTGGGATTACCGGAATTTGAGCTGTGTTTCCGTTTTCGGCCCTCCCTACACCTGCTTCATTTCTTCCAAGTTCCCCTTTCTTGACAAGATTATGAAAATTCACATTTTGCCCAACAGGTTTGATTATTTGGAGTTGAGTGCTGCCGTGAATTTGACTTTGAGGACCTTAGTTCCTAGCTATTACCTCAAAATCGAAAAGTTTTTGGACAAATTGGCTGCGAATGTTGTGAGGGTTACAGAGCCAAATTGGTGAGAACCTAACACTTGGACTTGATTCAATTTTTTAAGTATATGTATAGTATTTCTCAATATATGTATAGTATATATTTATGACAATATGTTCAACAATTTTTATTGCGTGTATAGGTAGGCAGTATATGTAGTGTCTCTCGGACCTTCAGATCATTACGGTGAAAAAGTGCGGTGGGAAAAGAGTTCACTTTTCACGTTGAAGATGAAACCGCAGTAGATGATTCGGAAGGAAAGTTTTGACTGTATATGTTGTGTATATAGACAGTATATAGACGGTATATTTGCAAGATCCAGATTATCGACGATACATGTTGTGTATATAGGCAGTATATTTTTAGTATATGTTTTTGTAGACAGAATCACATATATGTTTAGTTTATAAAACATGTTAATGCAAGATTTAGGTTTCTCGTGTTCATTACAATTGTCTATTGTGGTTATAGTTAGTATATTTTTAGTATGTATATTGTGTTTTTTTGTACAAGACGGATATCGAAACATTTTTCCATATATGTTGTGGGTATAGTTAGTATATTTTTAGTATATATTGCATTTTTTTGTACATAACATGTAATAATTCGATTTATACTTGGTTTATAATCTATAACAATTTATATAACATATAAGTATATATATATGTATATATATTTATATAAAGAGTTTTCTATTTTTTATTTTCTNAGTTACCTAAAAAAATGGAACTGAATCCACTTTATCGGCTACTTACTCTCCAAATTATGGTAACAAATAATCTCACATTAAAGCAAATAATATGCACTGATTTCGTACGGGTGTAAATATTTTATCTTCAATAATAAGTTTGCAATTATTTGTAAATCAAGTAGGATGTGTGTAAATTTCCCATTTATTTATACCGACAAAAAGCTTGGGCCGAATGGATTTATTCAAATTAACGATAGGTGTGACCGAACTTATTCACCTCGAGCTGATTTGTCATTTGGTCGACCCCTGGCTCATTAACCTATACCGAGTAATGAGGCCACATATACTTACTTACAATGCCGGAGTCGGAT
Organism: Striga asiatica; assembly: GCA_008636005.1. Taxonomy (NCBI): domain Eukaryota; kingdom Viridiplantae; phylum Streptophyta; class Magnoliopsida; order Lamiales; family Orobanchaceae; genus Striga; species Striga asiatica. The sequence goes on from BKCP01005072.1 coordinate 1,236,111, forward strand.
TCATTTACGTACGACGGAGGTTGAATTAATTTATCGAATCCGGTGCTGACTTCACTTATCTATGACGGAGCCGAGCTCATTTATCAATACTGGAGCTGGATTCCCTTACTTCCGATGAGGACAAATTCATTTATCGATGTTGGGGCCGAATTTATTTATCTACGCCCGCATCGAAGCCATTTATTGCCAACGTCTTATTATTGCTCGCCGTGAGCCACGACTCCGGCTGAGCCGACGTCTTATTATTGCTCGCCGTGAGCCACGACTCCGGCTGAGCCGACGTCTAATTATTGCTCGCCGTGAGCCACGACTCCGGCTGAGCCGACGTCTTATTATTGCTCGCCGTGAGCCACGACTCCGGCTGAGCCGACGTCTTATTATTGCTCGCCGTGAGCCACAACTCCGGCTGAGCTCACGTCTTATTATTGCTCGCCGTGAGCCGCGACTCCGGCTGAGCTCGCGTCTTATTTTTGCTCGCCGTCGAGCTTCGACTCCGGCAGAGCTAACATTTATATTTACTCGCCGTCGAGCTTCGACTCCGGCAGAGCTAACATTTATATTTGCTCGCCGTAGAGCCTCGACTCCGGCAGAGTTGTTATTTACATTTTCTCGCCGTTGAGCCTCGATTCCGGCTGAGCTGACGCATATATTACCTCGTCGTTGAGCCTCTGCTCCGGCTGCGCCCACACTGGTTAGGCAAAGTCAATAAGATCTTTCCGGCTGGGCAACATTAAAATACATCGGCACAATAAACAGTCGAATCTCGAAATATAATTCGGCTAGCCGACTCTTAAAGTATTTTAGTCGGAAATAAAAATTTCCGACCTTCCTTTAAAAATTCACCGAGTAAAATAAAATGCTGAATATTTTAGTCAGAAATAAAAATTGCCGACGTTCCTTTAAAAATTCAGCGAGTAAAATAAAATGTTGAATATTTTAGTCGGAAATAAAAATTGCCGACGTTCCTTTAAAAATTCAGCGAGTAAAATAAAATGTTGAATATTTTAGTCGGAAACAAAAAATACCGACGTTCCTACATATACAATATTCCGGTAAGGCAGAGCACCTACCGGCAGACAAAGTCAGACTCGACAAAATATTGAGGTAACATCATTTTTCGTGCGTTAATCATTTGTTGCACGAAATCATCATATCTTCACGCATTCATACATACATTCATACGCGCGTCATACATGCATCTTGACATAAACATAAAAGGTCAAGCCAAAATAAAAACCCACACTGGTTAGGCAAAGTCAATAAGACCTTTCCGGCTGGGAAAAATATAAAGAGAAAATGTGACACCGAGTTCTTCAGCTCGGTAAAATAAAATAAAAAATCCTTAAGGCCGAATAAGACCTTTCCGGCTTGGGAAAATACAAAACAAAAATCTTTACACGAGTTCTTCAGCTCGATAGGGTAAAGCCTTTACTTACACCAAGTTCTTCAGCTTGGTAAGGTTAATACCCGTTTTTATAAACCTTAAAGACCCACACTGGTTAGGCAAAGTCAATAAGACCTTTCCGGCTGGGAAAAATAAAAATAAAAATAATTCGGCTACCCGACATTGGCACAGTAAAAAGGCCGAATCTCGAAAAATCATTCGGCTAACCGATGTCGGTACAATAAAAAAGCCGAATCTAAATAAAATTAAAAATATTAATAATTCGGCTAACCGAAGTTGGCACAGTAAAAAGGCCGAATCTCGAAAAATCATTCGGCTAACCGATGTCGACACAATAAAAACGCCGAATCTAAATGAAAAAATAATAAGAAAATCTTTTCCAAACCCTGAAGTTGGTTTGGCAAGGCTAACGCCTTACATATTACATCAAAGATCGGGAACACACTGCCCAACCGAGAAATAATTAAATAAAAATAAAAGACCGAAGACCGGATACCAAATAATCCGATCAGGTCCATATAATAAAGAAAAATAATCACAAAACGAACAAAAAATCGCATCGTCTCAATACGACAGAATCGCGAGTCCGGTAACAATTCCGGGGGCCCGAATGCCCACACAAATCCATATCATTATTGCAATTACAAAAGCAATTCATTAAACGCTTCACGTAACGCGCAAAAACGCGAAAGACGGGTAACAAATTTCCCGACTAGGCCACCCAGGTCTCACTCAAAATTCCAGAAAAATTGACTATCCACGTCATTAGCTCCACGGGTCCCAAAGTACCCGGCCAACATTGATTACGGCCAAAATTGATTATACACGCGACTTCAGAACAGTTCTTTTTAAAACATGCCCTAAAGTCGGGGGCCTACTGTTGATACCAAATTTTGGCCTAGCTAGCCTATTAAAAAATTACGCGTGGATATATATATTAAATAAATTATTTTATTTTTGGGCCTTAAATAATACCGCTTGTGATAATATCGGGCCCATTAAATATATATATATATATATATCCCCGATGATGGACACAGACAGATAAGTCTGAGGGGCTATTATAATGTTTTCCTCTCTCATCCGCAATAAACTGGCAGTGCTTGGGGAGATTTTCTTTCCTGGATCTTCCTTATTCTTTTTTCATGAAAAATATACATAAAAAAAAATCCTCAAAAATCACCGAAAAATCCCATACAAATAAATACACAATAAATTCCCCTGAACCCCCATGTTGATCAAATTTCGAGCATCAACATACATATTATGTATTTTCAAGATAAATAAATGTTAAATATTAAATAACAAATATTAAAATAATAAATATATTTTTATAATATAGATACTAAATTAGTTCGATTATTTCGGTTAATTTAATTAACAAACCGAATAATCCAATTATATCGTCCAATTTTAATTTGGAGGAGCACATAAAAAGACGCGCATCGTATAAATGCACGATAGTATTAAACAAGATGTTATTGTCTGTAAGAATGCACAATAGTGTTAGATCAAATGCACGTTAACGTGTACAATAATGCATATTAGTATAAATCGTATAATATTCATAAATGTTAAATATATTTTTATTAAATAAATAATGTAATAAATTCAAAATAATATTGATTGATATACACATTACTAAAGTTGTCTAAAATTGCACATAAAAAAAATAGATTGCACAATAATGTTAAACGATCTGCAAAATAGTGTTGGTGATAATGCACATTACTTTATGTATTATGTAAGTTAAACCACAAATAATATAAAATACTAAAACATAAAATATATTTTATACAATATAAATAATAAATTATTTCAATTATTTCAGTTGACCAATATAGTCGGTCAAACGATTGAATATATTGATTATTTAAGGTTGGTTTTAGTTTAGTTTGTGACAAATCATTAAAAAATGCAAGCAATGTCAGTGCACAATAGTGTTAGAAGAATTGCACATTAATATCTACAAGGTTGCACAATATCGATCAAAATTAACTAACTTATAATTTCGGTCAAAATATCTGTTTTTACTTTAAAAACTCAATTATTTCGGTTCGATGTCGATTTTTTTTAAACCAAAATAATTAAACGAATGAACGAAATAAAAATATTATTATTATTATTATAAATTTTATGTAAAAATATTATTTAATTCAGCCAAAACAATATTACAAAACTAAATATAAAAAAAATGAATTATGTTTTGATTATTTACAAAATTGACACACGTATTAAATTGCAATATAACAAAATTTACAAAATTGCAACTAGGTTCTATTCATATCAAATTCTGAAAAGCAAACCCAACTCTACACACCACCCTCCCATGACTGAAACCTAAATGTGAGCTGTAACAGTTGGTCGTCGGTTCCGGCTAGTCGGGGCTGTTGGCGGCCGCCTGCCAGATGGCGTGTGGCATCTCGTCACTCATCCTCAATTGTATAGGACGGCGTTCGGCGGTCGGGTTGCTGTGGCGGAGAAGACGACCGGAATGTGGCGGTGGAGATGGTGACGACAACGCCAGTGAGATGGTGTTGGAGTACGTGTGACAGTGGATTGGTTGCGTCGGTCGGAATCCAATCTGCAGATGTGTGTTGTCCGCCGGCGTCAGAAGTGAGTGTGCATCCGCCTTTGTATGTCCGACAGGCGGCAGACGACGGGCAACAGGCGGCAGGTGGCATGTAGCGGCTGCCGGTTGTGTGTGTTTGGCTGTGAACGTCCAACAGGCGATGGGCGACTAGTGCCCAGCACGCCCGACCCTTGCCAGCTGCCTGGCCTCGCTGCGAGTCCCTGTTCGTGAGGGCCCGAGATGGCCTGCACGCGATCGCCAGCGAATGGCCTGTCGCGAGCGTGCGACTCCCAGCGCTCCATTCTCCAACGAGCGCCCAGTCGTGACCCACGAGCACGCGCGCCAGCTCGCCAGCGAGTGGACAGTGGTGACCCAGCGACCGCGCGCGCCACAACAGCCCCAACAACACTTGCAGTGAACCCGAGCTTGCGAGCGCACGAGCCCAGCCTGGGCCAGCCCCATGCCCACCATGCACACTCGCTGCGAAACCCGTTTTGAGACACGATGAACTGTAGAATTTCATTAAATGTGTGTGTTTTTAGTGTGTGTTTGTGGTGTAGCTACATATAAACCAATTGCTTTATTTTTTTGGACACCACCCTCATTTCCCAACTTTTTAGTTGGAAAATTCTCACTCTCTTTTTATTTTTTCTCTCTAGCTTTTGTTGGGCGGTCCATGACTCAATTTTTCCTACGAAGTTCCGATGACTTTATTTTTTTTCAAGATTTGATCTTTACGCATAATTTTCGTTCGAACTTGCGATAGGAGAGTAAGCACCTTGATTAGGACTTCTTACTTCAAGTTTGTTTCCTTGTTTGTTGTTAAGTTGGTTTATTGGCCGAAATCTTGTCCGATATTCGATTTTAGGACTTTGCTTTGTTTTTCTTGCTTGGTTAAGTGTGTTAGGGGTTAATTTCGTTTTTATTTTGTATAAAGGTCTCGACTTTTGTTAGGGATCACTTATCTAGCATGTTTCTCTTTGTTTATTTTCATTTTCTTGAGTTATGGAGACTCCGTGCAACTGAAGTTCGAATATTTTCTCTCAAAATACCATCTTTTTTAATTGCTTTCAAGTGATTTCAATTCTTAGTACAAAATAGCTTTATTTCACCCTCAATCAAGAGAGTAGCATGTTTAGGACCTTATTTTCGGTTTTGTGATTTGACGACTAAATAGTGAACGAAGCTCCAAATAACCTTTCTTTGAGAAGACGACCCGAGTGAGATCTTTTGATCGTACTCGGCTAAAAACTACAAACAGCGACAGACAGAAGATGGCAGGAGGGGTCGGCGGGCAGAAGGCGTCAGGAGGCAGGCATCCGGTGGCCTGAGGTGTGCAGCGTCAGGTGGTTATGTGCTCCGGCATGTGTGTGTACGAGGTGAGAGAGTGTGTGTGTTTATGCATGTGAGAGAGAAGGGGTAGGTTAATGGTGGTAGTGTGGGGTCCACTATGTTGTGTAATTTTTAATATACCACCAGTGAGTGGTCAAATGCTTAAATTTGACCATAATATGTTTAGTTATTTACAAGATTGCCACTCATGTTTGACTGTCACTTATTATATTTTGACTCGATCATGACCATCGGTTTGATGAATCCAATTGTCCAGACTTATTCTGATTTTTTTTTGTGTATTCCCTTCTCATTTGATCCCAATTATATATATATATATATATATATACACATACACACACTAGTACGATACCTGTGTACTACATGGGTACTTAAATATAATAATATTTGTACAAAAAATTAAAACCATTTATATTTTTATTGTGAAATTATGCATAATAACTATACAACAATTACCAAGGTAATAATTAATTCAATATGGCACCCACATTTTTTCACCAATTTTATCAAAAATGATATTTTTTAATCATATTTTTTATATTATATATGTCTAAAACAAATATCTACAACTCCATATGTCTTATTCGAATTTCTTTAAAACAAAATAAGTTTTATTGTATTGTGATTATATTCTATATTTATAGAGTCGGAATCTCCCGTTTATTATTTTTTCAACTTTTTTAGTTTTATATAATATAATATATTAGAATATTAATTTACGCAAAAATGTATTATTTTATAAATTTATGAAATGTAAAATTATTTTATTATATTTAATTATGATATCCCTTTATATTTTATATTTTAAACAACATAATAACATTTATCTCCTTATATAATATATTTAAATCGAGAAATAATATTTTATAATATTTATTATAATTTATTTTTAGTAATACTTAAATTCCATATTTCATCCAAAATGTACAAAAAAATATATTAATTATTTTATGGTGTATTGATGAATTAGATTTTATTTTTTTAATTAAACAATTAATACTTTATTTAATATTTTATAAACTTATTTGATAACAAAATTAATATTTTTATAAATATAGTTGAAAATATTTATATTTTATACATGCAATATGGATGTCAAATCGAAGATCATTAAAACATGAATATTTTAATATATCATAAATAAAAAATAAAATACAAATAAAAAAGTTATAAAGTTTTATATATAAAAAAGAATACTAATCCATGGTAATTAATATATGATATAAATAAGAAAATGTAAGAATGGTATATGGTAACTTGAGAAAAAACGAAAGCCAAAATAGTTTATGATAATTCTCAAACCTATGAATGAAAACCAAACTCGCACATTTGCCAATACGAAGCACAGATTTTTGACAAATAAGGTTACGAATCACACGAGGCTGCCACTTAGGCTCAACGCATTCGATAATTATATATACGGGCAAAGGGCAATATATATGGATGATTCTAGTGAGAATGGTTTTCAATGAAACATATAAGAATACATTGTAGTCATAACATCTCATAATTTAATGGCAAAAAGATAATAAACAAATAAATAAACTTAACCAACCATCCTCTTCTCGTGGGCCCCACCCCNNCTCTCTTCACCCTCCCCGCTCAGCTCTCACTCTCCCCCTCAAATAAGCCGCTGCCACCACCGTCAGTTCCGCCCCCACCCCTCATTCTCCACTGCCGCACTCACCGCCATCAGCGATGATCCCACCTCACATGGCGATGCAAGTACCGGCATGAATATCAATTCGGAAAATAGGAGCATCAGTAGGAAGATACCATTTCAAAGAAGGATAGTGGACTAGAATAGGAGAAAGAGCAATACAACATGTCCAATTCATGGCACATTGCACGACCATTGCTATGTTCGTCGAAGAAGAACGATGATCGGAAGTTCGGAACCCTAATTGCTCGTTCCCTTGCTTATCTTACCCAATTTAAAACACAGAAGATTGCATTTATTCGCCTGTATAAATTAAACATTTTTTTTAAAAAAAGTCGACCTCTAATCCTCCTTTCTATTATCCACTCGTCATTGTCAACCTCTCTTCCAATGCACGGGATCGGGGGAGAGGCTGTTGCGGCCGATAAGGTTGTGGTCGAGGGAGGGAAAAAGAACGGGGGCCTCTCCTTGAAAATTAGTTAAGTCTTAGGGACTTATATGCAATTTTTACAAACTTTAACATATTGTCATTTAGGTCAGTGTCAAATTTGTAATTTAATAAAAGTTTGATAATTGCACAATAATGTTAAAGTGAAATGCACAATAGTGTTAGACAAACGACAAATTTAAAAGTTTATGAATTTACCAAAATGTCACTGCGTACACATTTAAAACTTCACAGGTTTACCAATATGAGTTGCACTACAGAATGCACTGCACGTTACAGAATGTGAATATGCACATTAGCATCTTATCATATTTTGCGCAGTGACAAAAAATACTCACGCGTGGAAAATAAAAAAAATACACATAATTACAGCAATATCAACACCCCTTTGACCACCCAAACTCGCAGCAATATCACCACCCCTTTGACCACCCAAACTCGGCCCAATACGATAAACGCTCAAGCATGAGCTCGAACATCAGAAGCTTGAGCTTGGATTGACTCGTTTACAATTCTATCGGCTATACTAATTTACTAATTTAAAAAATATCAGATTAAATTAGATTTGCTAACACGAGGCGATGATGGAGTTTTTTTTTTTTCCCTAACATTATCAATGCTTCATTTATAATATCCAACTACCCTTAAAAAATATAAAGTTTGTACATATAGCTGTGCAAGGATTTTCGTAAGCGGGGTTTCATATAATTATTTTTTTAAAATAAATCTTACGTTCTACAGTCATTTTCATATAATGCTTGTGAAACAATACATAAATATAAATTGTTTAAAAAGATTATCTTCNATTACATCATTAGTTTCATATTAAAATGAAACTCTTAATCGGGTGACATATGCAGATATGTTCCAATATTATTATATTTTTCTTAGGTATGTACTCCCTGTATATTAATTCAAAACGTTCTTAACCTCAGTGATAGACTCGCACGCTTTGGAATCATACGTGTCAAATTATTATACTTCATATTTAGGTTCAGATAAAAAATTTGGAAACATAATCGACTTGAAATCACCATAAATAATTATTTTATCTTACATTATTGCATCCTATAAATATCTCTTTCATTATCATAAATTTATTGTCTCCCATAAATTTATGTATTAACTCTATCATATTATTATGGAGTATATCCCAAGATAATTCCATAAATTTGTTATTATGTAGTTTTAAATGAGTTTTTAACTAATTCATACATGTATTATTTTTCCATATTTTATATCATTCAAAATATATTTTATATCATTCTTTAATAGTATGAATTTAATTCATAAACTAGAGTATATATCTATATTGAATAAAGTAGTTTTAAATGAGTTTTGAAATTACCTATTAATATTAATTCAAAAAAATATAATTATTTAAACTAACTGAACTACAAAGTAGTTATCTGATACAAATTAAATAAATTATATAATATAATATGGTAAGTCGTGTAAGTGATGGTATCAATTTAAATATAAATAATAATATATTTTTCAAAAAAGTATTTAAAAACTAAAACAATTTTTGTTATTATTATTTAATTTTAAATATAATTTTCTTAACAAGTAACCATGTAGTACACGGGTATTGTACTATTCTCCCTATATATTAATTAAAAACGTGTTGAGCCCCTAAGTGGCAGGCTCGCACGATTTGGAATCATACGTGTCAAATTATTATGCTTCATATTTAGGTTCAGATAATAAATTTGGAAACATAATCGGCTTGGAATCCACCATAAATCATTATTTTATCTTACACTATTGCATCCTATAAAATATCTCTTTCATTACCATAAATTTATTGCCTCCCATAAATTTATGTATTAACTCTATCATATTATTATGGGAGTATATCCTTAGATAATTCCGTATTTTGGTATTATGACGTTTTAAATGAGTTTTTAACTAATTCATACATGTATTACTTTTTCATATTTTATATCATTCAAAATATACTAGTACGTAATCCGTGCGATGCACGGAAGAGAGATATTGGCCCCGTTTGGTAGATAGCGGATTGAAGATATATTAGCGGATTGAACTTAATTGAGAGGTTTGACCCGTCAAATTCGCTATTGAGCTTGTTTGGTAAATAGTTTATTTGATAAGCTTTTGGGGCCCAAAACTCAAATTTAGAAAAAACTCATTAGAGCAGCGTTTTGGGGATAGAGGATTCACGAAAATCATTTACTTGGAACTTTTTAATTTGTCTTATTTATTTTACAATCTACATTGGTTTATGGTGCTAATAAATAATAATATGTCATCCATATGATTAATTTATCTAGAAAAATGTAAAATTTATAACTTCTTCATCAAGTGTTAGTAAATTTTTAAAAAAAATAATATATTTATAAATTACCAACTAAAGAATATTAAATGTTTTAATATATTATTATTAAAAGAATACATCCTAAATAATAAAATGTCTTTATTGGTCATTTTGCAATGTCCAACAGCAATAAGCTTTCAGGTATTTACTAAACACTTATTTAAAAACCGCTAATGCAATCCGCTTGTCAAATCAGCAAATATAATCCGTTATCCGTTATCCGCTGATGCAATCCGCTATCCCTGATCACCAAACAAGGCCAAAATGAGTTATTTTCATTATGTCCGTTTAAGTCCAAAAAGTAATAGGGTTATCATTTATACTTACATTTTTTAATTAGTGTTATGTTTAAAACATAACAGGGTTATAATCTATCTTTCACCTCTTTGGCATTATTTATTTTGCCAGAATATTAAATATGAGCATGTTAGGGCTAGCTTGTAAAATAATTAATATAGTATCTCACCAACACATTTATACTAATATAAATTTGATGTTAGTATATATATTTATTTATTGATATAAAAGAAAATAACTGTTTTACTTATTCTTGTTCACCATATAATACTTAAATATTATTTTATTATAATTTTTGTAATTATTATTTTATTATAAATTTTGTTGTCATATGATGTCATTATTATTTATAAAAGTGGATAAAAAGTGAATATTTGTAAAAAAAAATTAATATTATGGTTAGCACTTAAAATATGTTGTAATATTTATGTTGACAAAAATATTATCAACATGAATAACGGAAAATCAATCTTGTAATTTATTATAATGCATATCAATGAAATTATTGAAGGTATTAATAAAATTATTTAAGGAAACAATATTTTTTTTTTATCATATCTGATTTGATCTTATTTGAAATCATGTATATGGAAGCAATTAATACATATATTTAAAAGTTTCCAAAAAAAGGTATGTATTAAATGCTCCTAAAATTTTTACTACTATTTTTAGTAAATGGTTATTCTTATTATATATATAGATTTTATATCACTTTTTAATTATATATATAGATTTTATATCACTTTTTAATATTATAAATTTAATTTATAAAATAGAGTATATATCTATATTGAATAAAGTAGTTTTAAATGAGTTTTTAAATTATCTATTAATATTAATTCCAAAAATATAATTATTTAAACTAACTGAATTATAGATTGACCCAAGGATTAAATTCTAATAATTTATAAATTTTTAAAATTGCATTTGAACTCCTAGAATTCATCTAATTCTCAAAAGCAGGCCCTTAGCCCCAAATCTAAAAAATTGAACCCACTCATTCGCCGACCATATTCTTGCCGCGATCAGTTCCCTCCTCGCTGTCGCCATCTCCTCCATACCGGATCGCCGACTCTCTTCGCCACCATCCACTCCACGCTCGGCTACTAGAAGCTCTCCACCGCAAAAATCGTGCTGGATTTTTTTTCGTGTTTTGTCGCCACCATCATCTTCAGGCCGACCTCGCCACCGTCGGGGATACTCCCCACCTCAGGATCTTCACGATTCTGGCGAAGAACGAGAGCTCCAGCCGAGCTGGATCGACCCGACCATCGTGGTCCGCCGCCTGCAAGCAGAAATCTGCGGCGACTGGTTGGTCGCCGCCTGGCCGGCGGAGGATTTGGCCGCCGCCTGGTCGGCGACGGATTTTCCTGCACTTGCAGCTGCAATTGCATTCCTTGTTGACCGGTCAACGTCGGTCAAAGGCGGCTGCCACCAGCAGGTGGTCGGTCAAATTAATATTATTAATTTATTTATTATCTAATTAATTAAATATTGTAATAATAATAATAATACTTTTTTTATATTATTTAATTAATGTATTTTTTAATTAGTTAATATGAGTCATTATGCTTGGATACAAAATTTTTCAAAAAAATCCAAACATTTTTAACTCAATCACTTTTTTTAACTCTAACTTTAACTCAAAACCTCACTATCATCAATATTATCAATATAATTAAATAATATCAATCAATCATTCTTACACACCACCTTACCTTAATTCACTATTCATTAACTCACATAATTTTAACTAACCATCACTTCAAATCTTCTCTCTCCTACTTTACACCAAATCAACTTTAATCATTTTATTTTAAATATTATTCTAATATACCCACTAACAACTAACAATACCAATTTTTTTCAAAATTAAATTCCTCAATCTACACAAAATCAATGGCTACGATAGAGTCTCACATACTCATTTTAATGAGTGATCTCACTGGACCTATATATATATATAGGTGCTGGTTCAAATAAAAACTAGTGCTTGTGAGAACTGTGAAAACTATATTTGATGCTATTTTTAATTGTGTATGATGTTATTTTTAATATTACATGGTGCTATTATTTTCATAAATGCTAATAAAAATTGTATTGCTATTTTTAATAAAGTACATTCTGGTTAAAAATAGCACTAAAATATAATCAATCATAATACTACATACAATTAAAAATAATAGTTCTCACGTTCTCATTTGAACCACATCCTATATATATATATATGTTGTATATTTATTCAACATTTTTAGATGCTGTATACATATCGTTAAGCATGCTATATATTAAATGTGTGCACACTTTTTTAATGTTCATTATAATATAGTTTTACAACTGTTCATACAAATATATAAATAAAAAAGGCAATAAATATTTAAATCTTTATTTTTTTTTTCCCAGTTGTATCTAGAGTTGCTAATGAGCCCAACAAAACTTGAACTCCTAATACTTGATCTAACTTGGTCTTTCACTTTTTCTCCCGTTAATGAAACAAGTTCAAGTAGAATTCAGTTCTTAACAAGCCCAGTTGTAAAAAAATGCATTAGATTAATAATTTCGAAATTCAAATAGACTTAAACGAGGGTCATTGAAATTAGAGAAACAATCTGAATTAGAGCAAAGTACATGGAAATAATCAAAGTCAATTACGTGATCGAGATAGGAGATAACATAAATTTAATCACAACTTGGAACGAATCACAAGATTCCATCAACCATTTATATTTAAATCAAAAGCATATCGACTTTACCAAAACAAAAATATTATATGTCACATCCTCTTAAAGCCTTTGCCTAACACAACATTAATTTGCCCCATTATCAGAGCCGGTCCTGAAGATTTTTAGGCCCTGGGCCAAATGCAGTAAAAAGTTTGTAATATTTTTATTTCAAAAATAGATTCATAAAAATATATCATATGATAGAAAATTAGTGAAGATTAAAAAAAAAAAATACTTAAAAAATAACAAGAGGAATTGATCACCTTCACATTTTGTATGTGAAAAACGTATGAACATATAACAACTAAAGTTTCAAACTCCCTTTAACCTTAACCATATACACTATAAGAATGTGATGAAATTACAATGAAAAATTCCAACGGAAAATTATTTCAATGTAATTCCAACGGCATTTTTAATGGATATTCATATGCTTTTATTTCCGTTAGAATTTTTCAATGGATTCCAACAGAAATTTCAACAAAACTCCGTTGGATTTTGATAATTCCAACGGTACATTTTCCAACAATTGAAATATGAGTGAAAATAAAAATTCCAACAGAATCTTACAGTAAAAAATTGTCGGAATAATTGCCGCTGGAATGATCAAATTCCATCTAAATTCCAATGGAAAACTCATTCCAACGGAGGATTTTCGTTGGAATCATTACAACGGAAAGTATATCATTGGAATATCCATTGAAATTTTCATTGAAATATATTACCGTAGGATATTCCGTTGGAATATGACATTTTTTTTTGTAATGATAGTTTAAATTAATTGTACTCCACAATAGGCAATTCTAGTTTCATGAATCTTTATTGAAAATTTCGAGAAGAAAAAAGAATATTTATTGAAAAAAAAAACTAAATAACCATTTAAGAAAAATATAAGAACTAAATAAAAAATTAATTGTTAGAAATGGATAAACTCACATAACTCACTATAATATACATGCAAGGATTCATTAATAATATGCACCTTCACGCTAATATGATTGAATTATATACACACAACTATTATTTTTGATATATTAATTATTTTATTATTCATCCATATTATTTAATTTTATCATGATTTTTTCACATAAAGAAAAACAAAATAAAAATATACATAATGAAAATAAGTGAAAATAAAACTCAATTTTTTTTAAATCAATTAATACTAAAATGTTTTTTTTTTAATAAATGGTGCCCCTCATAATTTGCGGGCCCTGGGCGGTCGCCCCGCTGGCCCAGCCCCAGGGCCGGCCCTGCCCATTATTGTATCTTAATCAAACCAAAATTCCCCCCCAAAAAAATAAATAAATAATCATTAGAAAAAAAAAAATGGGAACAGTCGGAGCCGCTCACAACGTGAACGTTTTAGGGTCGGGTGGGACCACTGTTGTCCTTGGCCACGGGTTCGGGACTGACCAGTCAGTGTGGAAGCACTTGGTTCCGCATCTGGTGGACGAGTATAAGGTTTTATTGTACGATAATATGGGTGCCGGCACTACAAACCCGGACTATTATGATTTCGAACGTTATTCGACTTTGGAAGGGTATGCTTACGACTTGATTGCCATTTTAGAGGAATTCCGAGTCGAAAAGTGCATATATGTTGGCCATTCGCTCTCGTCCATGGCCGCGACTATAGCCTCGATTTTTAGGCCGGATTTATTTTATAAGCTTATCATGATCTCGGCTACCCCAAGGTATGTGTAAGCGTGTGTTTGTGTAGCATCTTCAATGATAAAATGTTCGTTGTATGGGTTCTAGGCCACCAGTCTTGTGTGGTTCTCTCATTTCCCGGCTTGTAGTGATTGTATTCATGTAGTGTTCCGTGTTTTCTGTAGCTCTTTGTGTTGGGTCTATCTTTTTAGACTACAAAACATTGTACTTCTTTTNCCCCAAGGTATGTGTACGCGTGTGTTTGTGTTTTGAGTTAAGGAAAATTATCTGTTCGGAGCATCTTCAATGATAAAATGTTCGTTGTATGACATTTGACATGAAGGAAAATAATCAATTGTGTCTGTAATGATTGATTTAGAGTTTGAAGTACTATAATAAGTGTGAAAAATAAATTACACTGAGTCTATATATAATTACACATTCATTACATGACAAATGCCTATACATATCAGTACATCAAAGTTTATAGATAATTTTTAGGTGGGAAAAGTACAGTTTTGATACATAAGGTTTGTATTTTTTATTTTTTATTTATTTATTTTATTTCTTTTCTGGGCATACTCAAAGTTTCAATTTAGTCTAACTTTAATTAGTACTATACTTTTTGTAAATTTTATTGATTGGTGGTTGGCCGTAAATTTAGTCATCAGAGTTTCACAAAAAATACATTTGCTTTTAGAAATTTCTATATTATGACGATTTCAACGGTGATCAACCCATAGAAGATCTAAGATGTGATTATCACGAGCAACAAATAAATAAATAAAATCGTAGGCCAATTGTTGGAGATCTACAGCTCCGAACGTCTAAGCGAAGGATACTGTATGATTCATTAGAAGACCTTTAATTTTCCAAATATATGAACTTTTTGTTAATAAAAGACAATTAATTGAAAAGTACTAATTAAATGTAACTAATGAAAAATTTTATTACGACTTCGTCACATTATTTAAGTCCTGAATAGATACATATTTCAACATTTCGATGAGATATATGATTTGTTACGAATTTAACCCTTTAATTGGGATTAAATCGTCTTTTATTAGGATGACGAACACGGACAACTACTTCGGAGGGTTTGAGCAGGAAGAGCTGAACCAGCTGCAAGCCGCCATGGAGGAAAACTACGCGTCGTTGGTTTCAGGCTTTGCACCGCTAATGTTGGCCTGCGACTTGGACTCGCCCGTCATGCAGGAGTTCAGTCGGACCCTCTTCAGCATCCAGCCCGACATTGCCCTAAGCGTGGTCCGCACGATCCACAATCTCGACTTGAGGCCCTACCTCGGCCATGTCACCGTCCCCTGCCACATCATCCAAAGCTCCAAGGACCTTAACGTGCCAGTGGTGGTTGCCGAGTACCTCCATCAAAACATTGGTGGCAAGTCGATGATCGAGTTGATGCCCACCGAGGGCCACATTCCCCAGCTCAGCTCGCCAGAGGTCACGATTCCTGTGATTCTCCGTCATATAAAATACGATATCATGGATCACTGAAATGAATCGTATATTTTTAGTTTAGATCTTGAGTTTTTAGGTGCCCATTCTCCTTTGGAAGTACTCTTTTTTTCTTTTTCCTTACAAACCTCTCTTGAAAAAAATTTGCAATTCAATGGTAATTGGATTGCTCGAACATCGTCAGTTGCTGCTCGACTGCGTTAGTTGCTTCAGTTGTGTCGTTTATATTGTTGATGTATGAAAAATTAGTTTTGTACCGATTTTACGGTTCTTCTTTTCGTAATTGGAAGACTTAAGAGTAAAATCTCAAAAGACCACTTTAGGTTGAATGAGAATTTAATTATGTAGTTGAATGTAAGGAAATTTCAATTTTAGTATTAATTAAGTCACTCAAAGATTGTTGGATTTAAAAATATTATATATTTGACGAATGTTTAGACAAGCTAAACAAGTCATAATCATGTTGTATGCATAATAGAACTCATGATCTAGAAAAGTTCGTTGAGGATAAGTAGGAAAAATAAAACACGATTTTGAATCCGAACAAACGCGTACAGGCTCCCAGGGGGTGCAGGCGCGCGTCAGGCTTTGTCATGGGCACGACGTCCAGATCAGCCCACCAGTTGGGCGTAGCGAATCCAAACTAAGTGACATTTAACATAAAGATATGAAAGTGAAATAGAACGTAAGATAATTCATGTTCATCTTGTATTCATAACTCTTAATTTCATTTCTTGAGAGTTCTAAACACAAACAAGTTCGACTACAATCTTGTGTACTTGAAGTGTTGCTATACATAAGATAAAAGTCGTTGTATCTTAGAGATGTTTTTCAAAAACCGTGAGCATTAATCAGTGGCAATTTTGTCTTATGGTGAGCATGTTACACGTGCCTCGAATTTGGTTATTCATTTAAATTCATTGTTCAAGTTTGTTCGTGGTTCGTGTTCATGGTTTGGTCGAGCTGATTATTAGCATTCTCCATTCGTGCTGTTTTTTGTCATTCTCTGAATAACAAGTATGTACACGCACATCCAACAATCATAAGGAGAAACTGTGTGTACATTAATTTCCTGAAGATGGCGAGTACAAGGAGCCACGCTACTCTGAAGCCAATCACTTCCCGTCATTGAGAGAAGCCATAAAAAAATTTCGGCACCGACTTCAGAGATGAAAAGAAGAAAAACAAAATACGCGAAGACATAATCGTATGTTTGCCATCATCATGATTTATTGTATAGAAATCTCTTAATTAATGGACTAGACGACACACTTTATAATATATATAGCCCGCTTAACACGTCTAGTGGGTTGTGGAACTCTTTGGAAACAAAATACGAAACGGAAGCCACCGGCACTAAAAAATTCTTTGTAAGTAAATTCCTTAAGTACAATATTGTTGACATAAAGTTTGTGGTTAATCAAGTTCTAGAGATTCAAATCATCCTTCATGATATGTTTGCCAAGTGATTGATTGTTAACGAAGCCTTTCAAGTCGTGACAATTGCCGAAAAACTGCCTCATTTGCATGTGGAGGGACTAAAAAACATGTGGAAGGGCTTTAAGAATTATCTCATGCATAAATACAAAGATATTAAACTTGAGGGTTTGATTGTTCTCTTTGATAGAATTAGATAATTGAAAATCTGAAGTATTGGCTAACTAGAGGCTAAGGCAAATTCTGTTGAGCAGAGGTCGAGTAAAAAGCATAAATATGCTTCTCATGCTAAACTGTAATGGGACGTCAAGAAATACAAGAGATATTTTTATGATGGTGAAAAGTCAAGTACCTTTCCAAAGATTTTAAAAGGGGGTTAGTGGAAATTGTCAGTGACAAGATAAGACTTGTAAGAGCTCGATCTTTTTGTCGTGGTTCAAGTACTTACTTGATTAAAACTCCACGTTAATAGCGGATAGTAACGAGAATCACTCGACCCATAGCCATTTATAAAACAATATTTTTCCATGTAAACCCAACAACAAAAGTATAATTTATTCTTAACAAAAGAATACCTTAATAAAGACTAGTTTACAATTATTGTAATTCGTCGTTTGACAAAGAATACAAATAAGTTTGTGTTATTTTTCGGAGTGTACTAGTTTATGGAATGATAAATTAGGACATATGAATTTTAATATTAAAGTTGGTGAATCTAGAATTGACTCATACAATAAATACAAAAATTGTGTTAAAATGGAAAGTGATGAAAGTATCGTCTCAGTCGGTTTCTAGATACACTAATCATCTTGAAATAAGTCACACCATTGAATGTGATTTAAGTGTTTGTGTAAAATAGAGGAGGAAGAAAAATATTTTACTTACGATATGCACAATGTATTGTCATAAAGCTTTTGTAACTTTAAGCCACATAAGAATGAGACTGTTATTCAACGAAATAGTTGAATACAAGAATCACTCTTGAGAAGCTTGAATTTCGGCTTAAAGCTTATGTGTGAAGCAATTATTTTAACAAAATTGCATTCATGTGAAAAAAACCACATAAAAGGTAGAAACAAAACTTTGTTTGTCAATACATTATTAGTGAATAAGTGTGGATGACTCTATAAGCCGAGCCATCCGATGGCTCCATAGCAAAACTAATTGTATATATACCTTGAAATGTGGGGGTGTTTGGGACAAAATAGAAATACCTAAAATAATGTCTTGAAAAGTTTGGTAAAAATATTTTGTCGAATGGCAGTATGTGTCTACATTAAAGTTCCAACCGCCATTT
>BKCP01005072.1:1254786-1288597 GCA_008636005.1 Striga asiatica
TTAAGTAAGCCTTACGTAGAGAACATGTTTATCTTGAAAACAATCATGATATTTTCATAAATATCAAGAAGATAAACTTTTTATTTTTATTTTTTCATAAATATCAAGAAGATAAACAATCATGATAAACTTTATATTTTTTTCTTTTATCAAGAAGATAAACTTTGACATGAAAGATTTGTGAAAAGCTCGATACAATTTTTTTATATTAAGTTCTTAAAAGATCATAAAAGAATTATTTTGTCACAATTGATCGATATGTTCGATAAAAGCTCCGACTTAGACGTATGTTGACTTCTCTGTACACTTAGCTAAAAATGGGGAATAATTAGTTTCTCGGTTAGAATATGCTCAATAATTGGAGGAATGAGGTACATTTTGAATATTATTCCCTCTGATGGTTGCATTTTAGCGAGTAAATCAATAAGGTTCACAATGGATTCCGAGTATATAAATTTGGACAAGGCCGTGGAAAAAGCTAAATAATTTAGAAATTATTTTAAATGATGTTCTCACCGCCGCCGCAAGAATCGCCGGCCACGTCGCTCCCGACCCCAGCCACTGCCGTCGATGTGGAGATCTATCAGATTCCGGCATGGCAAGTGGCACATTTGGTCGACCTCGCCGGCGACTGTGTTGTCGTCCTCGCTCAACGACCGTCTATCACGGCCTGTCGCCATTCCTCCACCGCGTCGTCGCCGTCATATTTATCTTCTCAATCGCCGACCTCGATGCTCAGATCCGACAGCGAGAAGAAGGTCGCCACCTCCGGCGACACTAACCGGAGAACATTCAGCCCCGTTTATCACTGCTCCCGAAGTCGCGTCGCCACCACCATCCTTCCCGTACCTGCGAAGGCGGCGAATCTATGTGAGGAGAAAATGGCAGTTTTCCTTTTTTTTTATTTTTTTATTGAGCAGATGAAGTCGGCGAGGTCCTATCGGCGGGCTGTGGCGATGAAGATGGCGGCGGGTAGCGTGTCGACGGCGACTGGAACATCGGGGGGTGAGCTCCGGTGGAGGTGACGGGGGGCCTGCAGAAATTGTGTTTGGGATTTGTGGGGTTTTTATTTGTAAATTTGAGATGGTGTAAGGGCTTAATTGCAATTTCTTTAAGTTTCTTTTATTTCAATTTAACACTTGAGGCAAATCTGTAATATAATAAAAGTCTAATTAATGCACAATAAAGTTACATCAATTGCACATTATTATGTGAAAACATACACATTAAAAAAAAGCCATATTTTTACGAAAGCATTTTTTTCACGATTCCTACACATCTAAAAGTTCACAAATTTATTAAAGTCTCACTTTTTTTAGGTTTTTCATCGGTTGATCAACAAAACCGATCGATTGGAGTGTCAATATTGATCTAATATTGTCGAACATTTGAAAAAAAAAAAAAACAAACCGATCGAACTTTTGTTCCAAGACATTCTAAACCTAAATCGTCATAATTGGATTTTTATTTATTTAATTAACTGCAATAAATTATATTACTTATTATAATATTTCATATTACGTCTAATTTGATTAAAAAATAATATATTATGTAAGCGAAATATAATGTGCTAACTAACAGTCATTAAAGTGCAATCCGTCCAACATTATGGTGCAAGATGATGGCCGGTATCGTGCAGATTAAATCAATTGATCTTTTGTCCCAAATCGAATTGATTATGCACATAATTAAAATAATAATAATAATTTGTTTATTCGGTTCTGTTAACCGAATTATTCTAAATTATCGAAATAATTTTATTATGTACATTAAAAATATATTTAATATGTTAATAATTTTATTAATTATTTTTATATTATTAGTTGTTGAAAAAAAATGTGTCCGATCGGTTTCGATCTCTTTGTACAATCTGGTGGTAATAAAGTGCAGCGAGTTGTTTTGTAATGTGCAACGTGTTGTTATATAAAGTGCAACGTGTTGATTTATAAAGTGTATTATGATAAAGTGCAGTGTGTTATTTTGTAACGTGCAACGTGTTGTTATATAAAGTGCATTACGGAGTTTTTAAAAGTATAGTCTGGTGATAAAGTGCAACGATTTGTTTTATACAGTCTGGTATTTCAGTTGAGCTATTGACATTAATTGTAGAATCTGGTGATAAAGTGCAACGATTTATTTTATACAGTGCAACGTTTTGTTTCATAAAGTGCATCGTGCTGATTTAAAAGTGCACTACTTTATACGATCACATATAAATTATGTATTTTTAAAACTAGATTTATTAGATAAAATTGTACATCGAAATAATATAAATAATTTAAATAATTTACTTATTATTATTATTTATTATTTAAATATTTTAAATAAATATGAACCGATATTTAAAATATTCTAATCGAAAATTATTGTTCGAACCAAATTTAGAAACAAATAATAAAATATGAAATTCATTTGATATATAAAGATCAACAATTTAAATTTATTAATTTCAGATTTAAACCATAAGTTTGATTGTTATATAGTTATAATTTATTGATTTTCAAATAAGCCCCTTCAAAATGTTCAATTTTGTAAAAATGCCCCCCTAATTGATTAATCAAATCGTCTTCTCCAGGCATAGATCTCCGCCCAATTTGACGTAATTGGAGATTGAAACTCTGATCATTCGATCAACAACACCAGAAATTTCTTGTTCGGGGTTGATGGAAGGTCGATTGGTCGCTAATGGAGGTCGCCGGAGTTAGGCGGAGGCGGAGGAGGGCTGCCTGTTGTGACGAGGTTGCCGCGATTGGAAGGTCGCTGAGATGAATCGGGATAGATGATGAAAGCACCGCGACAACGGAGAGAACGACGAGAATTTGCAGAGGACGTTCGACTGCGGCGGTGGCGCGGCGGCGTCGATGGTGTATTAGAGGCGGAGTCGTGGCAGAGGCGGCCGCGTGATGACGACGACAGCGGCTATGGATGTGTGAAGGTTCCGCCGGTAAGTGTGCGTGTTCGCCGGAAAGTGTGTGATGTGTGTGTGCCTCGTCGGCGTGCACTGTGTGTAATGTGTGTGTGTGTGAGAGAGAAATACAAAGGGTGTGAGAGAGAAAGAGGGTGACGTGAGGATTCTGGGAAGTGGGAATGGTGACAGATTAATTGATTTAAATTGAATGTGGGGCCCACTAATGTGGTGGATAGTGGTGTGTGAATAAATGTCTATAATACCCTTAATGATGATACAATATTGACTTTTTTCCAGCCATTAGATCATTCGATCTAATGGTTATAATCCATTCTTATTTCTCGCATTAAGCATCATTCTCGTGTGAGTGCGACCCTATATATATATATATATAATATATAGTTATCCAACTAGTAAAATAAATTAAATTTATAGAACTAGATATGTGAGGACATACATTTATACAAGTACGTATCCCGTGCGATGCACGGAGCAATAATTGTAAATTGCATGTATTAAAGTAATGATGCATTTTTTTTTTTCGAAATGATAGAGGTACTATATTAATAAAAACCTCACAAAGTGCGAAGAGAAAGCAACCAAAGGCTGAATAGTACAATCAAAGTCTGAAAAACTGGGAGGCAGATCCGGAGATCGCCTAGAGCCGACCGCAACAGGGTAATACTCGGGAAAATATACAAAATACACAAAAACACTAAACCAACTACACAAACAAACTAAAAAAGATCCTAACAGGATAATACCTGAGTGTCTGATCCAACTGGATAATAAGTTGACACTCGGGCTCACAAGGCAAACTGCCCAAACCAAAAACACAACACTGAAAAACACAATGCAAACAAACTAAAAACAATCCTAGAACAAGAATAAACAACTAAAACTAAATAACTTTAGCCCTCCCTCAGCAACACATCCGAAGTGAACATCAGACATAGACCGACCCCAAGGAGAGAAGCAAAGCACAGTAACCACGCTCGCCACTGCCTAAAGCCTAACAAAGACGAAGACCCAATCCCCGAACCAAACCGGAGGAACCGACCCGCACTCCGACCGTAAGCTGCCACAATCCCCTCAACTGGCTAACACCACTAGCCAATTCCAGCACGAATCCGGACCTGACTAACACCACTAGCTAATTTCGGAAACGACGGGCCTTTCAATGACTCAGCATCGGAGAAAAAGAGAGAAAAGGGAAGAAGTGGCAGTAGAGCCCAGCTGCTCCGATCCGCCCGAATGAGCAACAAGCACCCCACCGAGCCCCAAACACAAACCCAAGCTGTCACCCCTACCTCGCCGATGAACCAGTAACTGGAGGTTACTAGGCTACCCCGACAGGAAACAAAGATCTAAATCGAGCCCATCTGTGGAAACCGACAAGAAGAGTCGTCCCTCCACAGTGGCGACGCAAGCAAACCAAGCCACCTCCACCCACTGGCGCTGCACCGCACTCAGCCCCACCGCCCAGATCGCCGGCGGGATTCACCATGATGAGAAACTGCTGAACACCCGACCAACTTCCCACTGCTTGAGACGAAGAGGGCACCACGACCAGATCCATGGATGTGCGGCGGAGTCCCGTCCACGGACAAGCCCGGACTGCCTGCTGAGAGAGTCAAACCAGCGAAATCGAAGCTAGGTTGAAGATGAAGCAATATTGATTAATATATAAATATTTTTGAATGTACATATTATTTTTTTATTTATGATATATAATAATTTAATATTTGAGTTTTATATTTATTTCACTCGTTATAAAATAGTTCTCATTTTAGAGTTCCTGTTTATAGTTAAGGATACTGAAAATTTAACATATTCAAATATTATCAATAAATAATAGAACATTGTATTTCTCTCTCTGTCTTCCTTGACTCATATCTTATTACAATATATATTATTTTGATTTCTAAATAAGTTACGCTAAAATTGAAAAATTGTGGCAAATATTATAACCAACATTTAATTGAAAACGATTGTAATATATATTAATTTGTAATTAAAAAATATTAATTTTTATTTAAGTCAATATTATTTTATTTTTTCTTATAATTTATAATAATTTATATTATAATATTTTTCAATTTTCTTTCTAATCTATTAATTTATATGAAATTTGTCACGATATTGTGAATCACAATATGATTTTTTTAAAAACTAGTTCGGTGTAGTTATTAACGGTAGAAAAAACTATTATAAATGCGAGAAAAGCTCGAATACAATGTCCAGAACTAATAACAATAACATGAGAGGAACATCACAATGATGCCCTAGAGCCTCAGAGACACAAGCACAAAAGAAAACCAACATCAAATAAGAACAAGAGATGACCACTGCCTCAAAGCCTAGCCAACTACTAGCCCTTACAAAGAACAAAACAAACAAAGGAAAACCTAACTAAGAACAATCTGCATCAGATAAAGATGAGAACTCCAACCAATCCGAGTGAGCTGCCTTGAATGTGATGTGAGGAGGGGGAATTGAGTCTTGAAAAACCCATTGGTTTCTGGTTTTCCAGAGCCACCATAACAAATATGTTGTCAATTCAATTCTGTGCTCTCCTACTGCAGAGTGTTTGATCAAGCAAATCTGTTGCCACCATGTTCTGAAGGAATCAGTGTATGATGAGAGGCCTTGCCAGGTGATTGGGGCATGATGCCAGACATTTTTTGCTCTAGAGCAGTTCAGCAGAACATGCTCCAAGGTTTCAGGGCCATCTCCACAAATTTTGCAGATCACATCAATGTCCATTCCTTTCCTCTTGAGATTGGTCAGAACAGGTAAGGAGTCATTAAGGCATTTCCATAAGAATATTTTCAGCTTCATCTGAACCTTGATAGACCAGCTTCTTTCCAGGGTTTTCTGCCATGGTTTGGAACTGTCACTGCATTCAGGGATGTCAAGTAGCTGCACTTTTTGTTGCACCAGGTAAGAATAAGTTGAAGCCACTGAGAACTTGCCTTTTTTCTCCAATCCCCAATAAATTCTGTCTTCCTTGTCTGGCTTGAGAGTGTTAATGCTCAGAATTGCAACACTGTCATCATGATTATAAACCTGTTGCACCAACCATTCATTCCAGCCTAGACCAGATGGGTGCATTAGATCTTTAACAAATATGAGGTGATCTCTGGCTATTTCAAGCATCACAGGTTTATGTCTAATGTTAGGAATCCAATTGTAGTCATCAATTCTGGTGTTAGCACCATTTCTAATCTCCACTTTCAGCCATTTAGAGAATAAAGGAAGGACTTCAAGCCAACAGTTCCAAAGCCAAGAGCCTTTCTAAGTTTTAGCAGCATGAAAGATGGAAGAGTTAGGAAAGTACCTTTCTTTAAGAACCTTGCTCACCAGCAAATCAGGTTGAGATGTAATTCTCCACAGCTGTTCGGTGTAGTTATTGACAATATCAAAGTTATTTTTGAACTTCTTGAATAGATGATTTTTTTATATATGACTTGTTAGCAATTGAATAGAAAATTCATTGAACGGAAAATTGGAGGGATTTGTTGTTAATGTTGAGATACCAATTCTATTGTTATATTGTGGTAGTTATATAATAAGATTTTTGCAATTGATTTCTAAATTTATTTTGTATTGATACTTTGCAATGTTTTCACGCATTTTTCTTGAAATGTTTGGTAAAAATATTTTGTTGAATGAATGGCAATATATGTTTACATTAAAGTNCGTAGAGAACATGTTTATCTTGAAAACAATCATGATATTTTCATAAATATCGAGAAGATAAACTTTTTTTTTATTTTTTTCATAAATATCAAGAAGAGAAACAATCATGATAAACTTTTTATTTTTTTTATCAAGAAGATAAACTTTGGCATGATAGATTTGTGAAAAGTACGATGCAATTTTTTTAAATTAAGTTCTTAAAAGATCATAAAAGAATTATTTTGTCACAATTGATCGATATGTTCGATAAAAGCTCCGACTAAAACATAAGTTGACTTGTCTGTACACTTAGCTAAAAACCAGGAATAGTTAGTTTCTCGGCTAGAATATGCTCAATAATTGGAGGCATGAGGTACATTTCGAATATTATTCTCTCTGATGGTTGCATGTTAGCGAGTAAATTAAGAAGTTCACAATAGATTCCGAGTATATAAATTTGGACAAGGCCGTGGAAAAAGCTAAATAATTTAGAAATTTTTTTAAATGACGTTCTTGTTGGAATATATTGTCTCATCTGTGATAATTTTTTGCGATAATCAATTGTCGATTAAAAGGACATAAAGTAGTTTGTAAAATGATAAGTCTCGAGTGATTATAATTTTTGGAGTCTTTAATCTATAACCATTTATGTTAATTTATATTTTTCAAATTAAACATAATTTTATATCATGTAGAAATAGAAGAATTGATTAAATTTTTTTAAGATTTAGTATCAAACTAGTACGAATCACGTGCGATGTACGGTTAAGAGATATTCATTAATATTTATAAATTATAAATTTTTATTAAATAATATTATACATAAAAAACATGGAATGAAGATGTAATACAATCTACCTGTATTAATTTATTGAAAATGTAATATAAAATTTAAATAGTGGGAAATTACATAAAAATGTCTATTTAAAATTAGTAGACAACCCGAGTGTTGCACATAACTAATACTAAATTACATTATATTCGTTTAAAAACATGTGCCATTTCAAAATTTTTATTCAAAAATTTGATTTGGCTATAACGTGATTCCATAGAATAATTATTTTGGTAAATTTATCATATATTTAAAAAGATATGTGAATAATAAGTATAAATATAAAACTTATATTGTTTCATTAATTAATATGAATTTATTTTTGTATAAAATGTCCAAATCAAAATATTTAAGTAGTTGAGTAAAAACATTCAGTAATAAGGTTTATATGCCAAAAAAATTGACACTTCTTACCATGCGAAAAAAACATTCCACACAAAAATTATTTGAAATGTCGTAACATAAAACGAATTAAATCGAGACCCACTAATTATACAAAAAAATAAAATAAAATTGACCAGAGCTTTTTCTATAAAAGAAACATCGATACACGCACATTATATCAAAATATCTGTTCATATTATTTTGTCGGATTACTGTAATTTTATTATGTTAATTTAATACAAAATTAAATTCACGCCTAAAATCAATATATCGGTCTGCTCATTACAGAAAAAAATACACCGTAAATTGATTAATTTTTCGACAAATTTCCTACCAAAAAACATTCATCAAATAACCTAAATAAATTTGCTCACATTATACCATATATTGATTAATTTATTTCTTATAGAAATAACCATCAATACCAAAAATAAATTCGTCCACTTTATACCATATATTAATTAAGCAACAGGATTTGAGTAATTAATGTATCTTAAAATATGACTTAATTACTTTCTTAAATAATGAGCCGCAATTTTCATAAGTAATCATTTGATATATACTATAAATTGTTAAATTAATTTCCTGAAATAGTAAATAGATTTTTTTGGGGGAAATAGTTACTATTTAAAAAATAATCAGATCTTTATATATATATATATATATATATATTGATATCACATCACAAAAAGTAAAAATAGATTAGCTAGAGCCATAATTATTTATTATTTTTTGAAGAAAAATTAATCATAGATTCAGATCGATTATTTACTTTACATATAGTAAAGAAGTAACCATAAAAAATAATTAGAAAAAATGGTTAAAAAAATCTCCTTAGTTAATAAATAATTATTCTTTCGCAGAAAAATCATACTATTTTAGTAATACAAACTTATATACATATGTATAGGGTCACGCTCCGGTGAGAATGACCCTTAATGCGAGAAATAGGAATAAATTTGGTACACTAGATTAATGAAATCAGACGGACATAAAATATCCGCTGGGATTCAATTACCCCATCAATTGGAGGGTAATAACGTAATTACCGCAATTTAATGTCTCATTGAAGACCTACATACTGAGATAAACTCCCCAAATCTCGCAGCTCCTTCATATCCGCACAAGCTCCCCTAAAAATCCCCCAGCTCCTTCATACCCTCACCTAAATCTTTCAATCCCGCAGCTGTGTATATTTCGCGACCGATTTTTCACCATGTCGAGCTCGGTTTTTCAATATTCCATGAGATTTCTATAACAATCTCGATTCGCGAGCCCGAAACTTTCGATTGAACATCCATATCACATACTTGACGGTGTCAGGTATATTTCGAATTAAACTTTCGATTTTGGTCAATTGTTATACGAAATTGAGAATTGTTGGTTTAATTATCTACATGTCAAAATATGTAATTTTAGGGAAGTTGATCTGATAGTTGATCTGATATACTTTGTTTCTTCATGTGGTTTTAGGGACTTCATACGTTTTATTGGTTGGGTCGCATAAACAATGGAATTAAATGACTCTCAACCAGGTACTGAGGACAATTTTATCTATACTGTGATAAAGTGCAACAGTCGATTCTATTGCGTGCAACTGTCTGTTCACATCGGTGCAATCGGTGGTTTAGTTATTACTACTGATATGTTTTTTTTTTTTTTTTTCAATGGCACTTAAGGAATGCAAACGCCGGTTACACAACAACTTTTAATAACACCGGGTGGAACAAAACATTGGATACCACAATGTCACGAATCAATTAAACCGTATCAAGGACAAATATTCCGGGAATTACATGAAGCGGTGAACTTCTACAAGACTTATGCTCTTACCGTTGGATTTGACGTGAGGCATAGCACGTTGGCGAAAGCACGTGACAAGACGGTTATTTGGAAATACATCGTGTGCTCACGAGAGGGTTACAAGCAACGTGCAGTCATCAGTCCTACGACACATGCTAAAGGACACGTGACAAGACGTAGAGTGTCCAGCCGGGTAGGTTGTACTGCCAAGATTGGAGTGCGATATGATGGATTGAACGGATACATCGTTAAAATCTTTGAGGAAAAACATAGCCACTCAATGATATCTGATGCTTGCAAGTCACAAATGAAGATCAGTAGGTCGATGAATGCAGGACATCGGTCGTTCGTAATGAATTGCATAAAGGCCAATATAGGGCCGGTCAAGTCGTACCGATTGTACAAAGCGTCGGGAAGCAAGCTCAGCCTTCTACTTCCAATACGAGCTTGATGAGAACGACTGTTTGAAACAGCTTTTTTGGGCTGATCCGATTTCGAGGAGGAACTACGGTGCGTTTGGTGATGTTGTATCGTTTGATGCGACGAACCGCACCAACAGGTTAACACAAATTTCACGGATATTTTCCAACATATGTTGTCAAGTCAATAATATTTGCAAATGTCAACAATAATTGCATAGTTTATACATTCTTTGGTTGCACAATATAAATTATCACTTGTATACTAAATCAACTTGATCAACGTGTAGGTACAACATGGTATTCGCACCTTTTACCGGCATAGATAACCACGGCAAGTGTGTGACATTTGCAGCTGCCTTGATATCGAGAGAGGACGTCGACTCTTATGTTTGGGTATTGAAGAATTTCAAAGATGCCATGATCCACGAGCCCGAGTACATTGTCACAGATCAAGACCCGTCCATCGGCGTTGCATTTCCTAAGGTATTCGAAACTTGCAAACACCGATTTTGCATGTGGTATATAATGACAAAATTATGCGACAAGGTTGGTCCTTCTTTAAAAAACGATGTAAAATTCAAACGAAGGCTTAATGAAATTGTGTGGGATCGAACTATAGAGCCTAATGAATTTGAAGCTAAATGGGCGGCAATAATGAGAGATTATATGTTAGAAACACACAATTGGTTCACTGATCTATTTGCAAAAAGGGAATTTTGGATTCCAGCATTTTTCAAGGATGTCAAAATGAGTGGTTTGATGAGGACAACGTCCAGGTCCGAGAGCGAGAACAATTGGTTCGGTCATTTCACGAGTAGCCATTCCAGCTTAGTCGAGTTCTTACTACATTTCGACAGTGCGATGGACGCGCAACGAAATGTGTCAATCAAACTACAAAACGACAGTGAGTCGCAAATGGCTGACTTAAAGACACCTTTGCCGATTGAGAGGTACGCGAGGTCTGTTTACACGACATTCTCATTCTACCGTGTTACAAGGTGAGATATATGCAGCATGTTTCAATTGTCGTGTAACGAGCGTCTCCGAAAGTGAAGGAATTATGGAATTCAAACTCAAAGACCCAAATGGTAAGACCTTCACTGTTATTCATGATGTCGTCCCGACTACGTCTGCATGCTCGTGCAAGCACTTCGAGTTGTACGGGTGATTGTGTAGACACGTGTTTTTTGTGCTCAAAGACCTTAACTTCAATCTAATTCCGTCGGCACATATCATATCGAGATGGACGAAGCAGGCGATTAGTAATCCCATGTTTCATGTTCTTGGCAATGTTGCTGCACAATGTGCTCAGGCCGATGATACAAAACACTTGTTGAACAAATTGTGGTCAGATATACATATATGCATTGGATTAGCTGAGCCTTGTGTCGATCGCCTTATCGAATTCTCCAAAATCGTCGAAGCATACAAGTCTAAGCTCATGTCTGCTCAAACAAGGGATGCGACAATCACTGGTAAAGTGTTCCTAAGTATGTACAATGTATACACTATATTATTGAACTTTACATATCGACACATTGCACAATATAAAACACGTTGTTGCACTTTATAAAAAATCGTGTATGTTGTTTGCAATCAGGGGACACAACGACCATTGGTAAAGAACACCAATTTGAATCGTTTGTTGGCATGGCTGCTCCTCAAGAGGTGAACATTCACCCTCCGACACAATCCAAGAACAAAGGCAGTGGGAAGAGACTGAAAAGTGTGAAGGAAAAGGCAATTGAAGGGTCGCAAAAGAAACGAAGGACATGCAAGTCGTGTGGTGAAATAGCAGGCCACAATGCACGTATGTGTCCCAAGAAGCAGCATGCGAACACATCAAATGCCCTCGAGGTAAATGCACAAATAGCTGTCTGATACTCTAACATATATATTATGCATATATATTTCTCTACAACGTGCATCTCTATACATATGTCAACATCCTATATTGTTTCTCAATATTCGCATGTATTTATTAACAATGTGTGTGTATTCGTACAATAGTGTAATGCGTATTAGATGTGATGTATGAATATTAACATGTATATATATATAATAAAATAATAATAATAATACATGCAGACACAGGCGACAGGTGATGCAACAAGCAGTTGATGGAAGTCATCTCGGATCAAAATACTACGATTGGACATTTGGTTTAATGTTATTTTTTATTTGGATTTTTGTTTTATTCTTTATTTGGAAAAGGTAGAGACATATGGTTGTTTGTTTAGCGAATATTGCTCTATGTAGCACTTGATAATTGTCGTGAATTTTGCGTCGGTCATTTTAATGCTACTCTCGTCATTTCTTTTTTTTTTTCAGTGGTATTGGCTGATAATTAATATGTGTGCCAGTGGGATATTTATGTGGTATTTTGGGTGCGCACATTGACTGCGAACACAATGTGCACATCACACTTTTTTGGATTATGCGTTGCACTTTTCTAAACATTGAGTTGCACTTCCATGGACATCACGTTGCACTTTTTTCAATTGTTGATACCATATGAATCTTAAAGAAGAGTATAGTGTATGAACTCGTGTATTTACACAATTACAAAATAATTCGCTATAACGGCCTAATACACATACCTATTTAAGATTGCAACAAATCGACATCGCAACAACCAAACGTCTGGCAATGCAAGCATTTCTTATGTATATACTACATTACTGTACTTTATATATAATCGCATTGCACGACATAGAACACGCCGTTGCACTTTACATACTGTAATGTCGCACTTAAGCATTTCTCCTGTATATGCCACGCTAATGCACTTAATATACAGTCACATTGCACAATATACAATATGTCGTTGCACTTTACAGACTGTAATGTCGCACTTTATCGACCCACTCCACAAAATAATGTCAATAGCTATGTCCGATAATCCACAAACCTTGAATCGGAAACCTGTTCTACATAATATTTTATAACTGCATCGCATCGTTCAGCCACCATAAAACAAAAGAAACAATATATACTGCCGCATTAACATACCAAAAACGACAAAAACAAATCATAACAAACTACTAGAATAGTCATCCAAAACCATAGTGCTAGAAATAAGCATCTAGCGACGGGCGTACCCAACATTAGGTCCTACACGCATATGTAATAAACCAAAACATGGCAACAATACGTCTAACGGGTCCAAACAACAAACGACCCATGCGACACATCACACAACACCGACTTTCTTCCTCGGAGACCTCTTTGATTCAACGAGGTTAGCGTCTTTCACCTTGTTGTATGGAGCAAACGCAATGACGTAGCAGTAACGCTTCCTCATGAGGTCGATCTGCCTCTTGTCGGCCTTCGTCACATCCGGGTTCCAGCCTTCTGTATCACGTCCTTTGAATGTCTCCAAGTGACTCATTGTTAGGACGTCAGCATCTACGTCATCGACACCTTCAGTCCACGGCAAATCAATGAAGTTCGAAATTGAGAGAGCGACCGACTTTGATGATTTCGACATACTCATCTGTGCCATGTACTTCGCAAGTGATTGTTGCTGCAACAAATATACGCGCTAACATGTAAAACAAAATGAAAAATATATATATATATATATATATGAATAAAAAAAATAGAAAGAACAAATACAAAACACTCGCATCACGTGATAAAGAAATAAGTTAATTTTCTACAAGTGGAGATAGTTGTTACCAAAATCTTAGCATGCGACGTGACGGATTTCTTGATGGAGGCGTCTTTACAGATGCAAGCACTATCTAGGATATGTATCTTCCAGGTGTCTGGAAAAATACAGATCAACCCACTAAAGCCACCAGAGTGTATGGGGAACACGTACTATAATTCAAACAAAGAAAAAAAAAACTATAATGTAATGTTGCACGTCATGATCAAGAACTGAAAATGCAATAAATTTGGATACGATTGAAACTTTCTTCCGGTTGTAGACACACATTCCATTGATATCAGCATCTAGCATCTCCACAAACTTCTTGTAACTTACATCCTTCTTTCTCTTTCCCATGAAAAAAAGCTGTGGTTCACAAAATTTATAGTAAGCATTACTGAAATAAAATCATAAGTATGCTTCTAATACACCAAAATATATGACGATGCACCTCATTACACGGACGCGTGGTTGCGAAGAAACACACTACTGAACCACGACTCCCGATCTTCTCATTGCAGTTCATTATACGAGCCCACAGATCAATAAGTGCCTCGTTGATTGGCATATTCGGTGCCAAGCATGCCACCACATCCCTCTTCACGATATACTTACCGGACACGGACTGATATATAATCACATCACTGTGCATAAAATATTATCAGTAAAAACAGAATATATAACTACACTCGACAATAAAAGTTGATTAAATAAAAAGAATAACACGATGGCGCAACATATATCTTACTCATCAGCTTTGTGCAGAACCCAATTAATGACCATATTTTCCTGTTTGTCGAGTTTCTTAACCACGTCAATACACCTCTCTTTGAAAGGGGATTTAAGGAAGTTGGATAACTTGGGACTCCTTTTTGGTCTTCCAACGTCAACAACACCAGCATCATCAACAATCGTATCACCACCATCATCAACAATCGTATCACCACCGGCACCTATTCAACACGTAAAAAAATAATTTTTAATTACAATCACAGCACAGTATAATAAAGACACATATATACAATATATACAGTACGTACCTTGCACAGAATCATTAACCGTATCAACGACCGGTTCATTAACAACCGCATCACAATCAGCTTGGAAAAAAAAAAAATTATATATAATTCATCGAACACATATATACAACAACAATCAGATGGTTTATTTATAAACGTAAAATAATAAACACAAAATACCTGATGGCACATGTACAATGGAAGACTCTCTGACCGCGACTTCATCTACATGATGTCCAGCACTCATGTTTGGAGGAGTAGTATGATGGCGATCTATACCCGTGTCATCTTCCTCTTCATCCGACAAAAGCCCCAATCCCAAGCTGTAGTTGGGGCCCTCGTGGTGCATCCGTTTGAAACGGTCACGACGTGCAACAGCATCAACAATTGCATCTATGGCAGCTATGTTTGCGGGATCATTCCAGAAATCATCATCAACAATCTGAGTTGGAGCCTTAAAGGGTAATTCATCAGTCGCATGCTGGCTAGGCTGATCGGGCATATGTTGTTTGCCCTTCTCTTTAGAATCTTCATTGCAAATCCCAAGCAGTTTCTGTGACGCACCTTGCATTTTCGTGAAATTCTCATCACCCAACAGGTCTCGAGGTGCATTCTCAACCAGTTGTATAATTTCAATGCCGGCCGTGGCAAGAACACGTGTCTTTGATGCGAATTCCTGAATAAACGCCTGAAAAAAAAAAAAAAGAATAAAAGGGTAAAACAAATCAGTTAAACGTGTAAAAATACAAGAATGTCACTCATAGGATGCAAAAAATAAGGCATATAGCAATACATGGATCCAACAGTACCAGGATGCACCAAATAACTACACATATTGCACAAGTGTTCTGCGACTGTTGTACCAAATACACGTTTCACAAACACATATCACATTGTATATCTAAAGGGCCCGATTGCACATAACTACTACACCTATTGCACCATTGATTGTTAATGGTTGCAACAAATATAATATCTTAAGAATATCATGCCATAAAAAAAAAATAATAATAATAAAAAAAAAATTGTCACACAGTAAAACAACTAATATGTGTATTTACCTGGGCACTGAGTTTCGATGCACGGTTCGTGTCGTTGTCATTGGGACTGCCAACGTCTATTTCGGCACGGTGACGAGCATCATCCACATGTACATCGACATCCACATATCCTATGCCAAACGCACCAGCCACGATCTCATCCCGCTCTCTCGCTTTCAGCATAATGTTGTTCCATGATTTGAAAATCGGTAGTGATCTCTTTACGATTCTATACGATAGCACCACCTTGTCGACGTAGAAAAGCTGCAAAGACAAAGTAAATTGATAAATACAAATAAAAAAATAAATAAATATAAAGAGTGGGAAATCAATACATCAGACATTGTGGATCGTTGGAATACATTTAAGAAATTACATAAAGTAAACGTCACAAAGGATAGAATGCACTAACCGTCAGAAATAGAAGCGGCCCGGTGAAATTTTTGCGTTTTCGATTAGCATTCCATGCCTTTTTAGCACCCACCAGACATCGAATCAAGTATGCACACCAATTCATCTTGCTAACGTTTGACAAATCATTGAGCAAGTGAACTGTGCGCAAGTTTGCCACTCCATTCTGGGAACTCTTGAAGAGACACGTAACCATGAGAACAACAAAGTGACGCTTGAACCAATCGTCGCTTCTCTCGCAATTTTGAATCATCTCCAGCACCTTGGTAGCTGTGATTTTGGTGGCAACACTGACATCATACATGTCAGCCCATTCATTTAACACTCCCGACTCCATCTTTTTCTTCTTGTTCGCGATCTCGATAGATCCACGGGGCAGCCCCAACGCACTGTACACATCATCCTCCTTCACGTGGACCTTTCCCCCGTCATACAATTGCAGCTTTCGGTCCATATGGTTGAAATTGTCGACCAACCAGTATCCCATTTTGGCTGGGGTTGATGTTATCGTCAAATCAAGCAAGCATCCAAGTCCCATCTCGCGAACTGCACGTTTCTGGTCTTCGGACAAACCGGACACCGCCTTCACGAATATGGCTGGTGACGTTCTTGTGTGGATGGTCGGGAATGCATCATCGGTTTCTGCCCCGATATCTTCTAATGCGTGCGTACCAACTTTTTCGTTAATGATCCGCTGCCCTCTTACATTACCTGAAAGTTATATAAACTTATATACAATCTAGTATTGTATAACGTAAACAATTATGGTGGTCGTGAGATGTAGAACTTTATACCATCTCTCATTGTCGTTGTTTGACAATGTTCTGTTTGGGTTTCATGGGCATTCTCACGTTCAGGCGGTCCAATTATTTTTGCACGTTTCCCACGTCTATCTGCCCGAATTGCTGCACCACTCTTACGCTTGCTTGCTGCAATTTATCAAACATGGTATGGACATAATAAGAATGGTTGTTGGTAACAGAAATTTAAATCTTTTAAACTTTCAACGCTCGTGTATATTAAGATAGGATACGGATAATTGAAAGGTAATATACCGTCTTGTGCCACCACATTCGAATCACGATTCAGTCGAGGTACATCATCAACAAAATCATCGTTGTCCGAGTGACCAGTCATGTTTGCACATTTTCCATGTTTCTCAGGCTGTTTCGGTGCATCGGTTTTCTGTTTGGTGGCTGCAACTAAAAGAACACAAAGTGAACCGACTGGAATAATTATAAACATAATATATCAAAGTATATAATAAACATATGTGTACCTCCTTGGGCATGGTCGGCATCTTGTGGTACAGTTTCTTGTTGAGATAAATTTAAACTCGCACGACGACGCGTAACTGCGATGATTGAAAATTGTTACGAACACCACAAAAAGTAACTATGCCATTCATGGACCATACTACAACAATATACCTATCGAAGCTGATGGAGGTCCAATCGATCCACCTTCGACGACAGAATGTGCACCTATATCATCATATAAACGTAAGGCACGTATAGATAACACATAAAAACTATCACAGCCTTCTTAGAAAATTAACATATTGACCTTTATCGCCCGATTTTCCAAATGTCGGGTCATTTAAATTGTTGTTAATGTCTGCACAACACACGTGATAATCCCACAGTTAAGGGGCTGCAACTACCAACTTGCAGTATGCACAGTGTCATTATAATATACTGATGGAATCAAATGGTTTATTGAGCATTCATCCAAAAGGCAAGAAAAGAAAAAAAATAAAAAAAAAAACTCATACACCAAAGGCATATCAGAATAGAATCCAAAGCATTCCTTCATAAAAACCAGATGAGGGAAATGAACTAACAGAAGAAGTAATACCTATTATCTTTGTATCATTTCATACTGATATTTTGATAAACCATTGCAAGTTCGCCCCAAATGATACTTTCTCAACTCATGCAATCAATAACTACTCCAGAAGATAATACTTATAGCCAAAGACTGAAAGTTACAAAATGTAACAGCTAAACTGCTTAAGTGCATATATTCAACCAAATCACTTTAAATTATCATAACACGAGGGATAATTATATGAAGTTATTATATTTAAAATTAAGAACAGAGCACCAGCAAGCAGAAGAAACCAAAATTCAACAATGTGAAATTTAGGCTTTGACAAATTTAGTGTGTTCATTTGTTGACAACAACCAACAATGTGAAACTATTAGAAACTAAACATAAATAATTAATTATACATAATTCGTCAAAAGAAGTCGCTAAAATTCAACAGACAAAACTCAAATCTAAACAATATATAAAAATTGAAAAATAATGCTCAATATAACCTGTCATCCTCGAACGCGAGATCTCGTGTTCTTCAAGCTCGAACACTTATAGCAGGACCTTAGAATATATTGAACAAAACACAAAAAAAAAAAAAAAAAAAAAAAAAAAAAAAAAAAAAAAATCGCTGTTAACACGATGATAATAAAACGTCTCAGACAAGCTAGATCTAGAAATATCTCACCTGAACTTTGACCGATGATGAGATTCGGAGAGAAAACCAGCTAAAAATCCTCACATTAATGGCGAAACCGACGCCATTGTCACACATATTTCCATTGTCTGAAGGGATATCTGAAGAGTAAATGTGCTACTAATTTAATTTTGCAATTAATGTGTTAAAGTCTCGAGAACAAGGGTTTACCCCCTTTGTTATGTAAAATGACTGAGGTGCCCTCTGTTACACATAAATCACCATGTAATTTGGGTTTTATTACGATTATGCCACCGCGCCTAAGCTGGTTTAAGTGCGCGATATTTTTAATCTCAGCCATTGTTTGGATAGATCCAATGGTTCATATTAATTATTATTTCTCACCCAAACCCTTATTCTCATATGATCCCTTACCTAGGGTCACGATCCGGTGAGAATGACCCTTAATGCGAGAAATAGGAATAAATTTGGTACACTAGATTAATGAAATCAGACGGACATAAAATATCCGCTGGGATTCAGTTACCCCATCAATTGGAGGGTAATAACGTAATTACCGCAATTTAATGTCTCATTGAAGACCTACATACTGAACCACAACTTTTTTTCAAGGGAAAGAGAAAGAAGGATGTAAGTTACAAGAAGTTTGTGGAGATGCTAGATGCCGATATCAATGGAATTTGTGTCTACAACCGGAAGAAAGTTTCAATGGTATCCAAATTTATTGCATTTTCAGTTCTTGATCATGACGTGCAACATTACATTATAGTTTTTTTTTTCTTTGTTTGAAGTATAGTACGTGTTCCCTATACACTCTGGTGGCTTTAGTGGGTTGATTTGTATTTTGCCGGACACCTGGAAGATACATATCGTAGATAGTGCTTGCATCTGTAAAGACGCCTCCATTAAGAAATCCATCACGTCGCATGCTAGGATTTTGGTAACAACTATCTCCACTTGTAGAAAGTTAACTTATTTCTTTATCACGTGATGCAAGTGTTTTGTATTTGTTCTTTCTATTTTTTTATTCATATATATATATATATATATATATATATATATTATTGCTTTTTTTCGTTTTTTTGTTGTTTTCATTTTGTTTTACATGTTAGCGCGTATATTTGTTGCAGCAACAATCACTTGCGAAGTACATGGCACAGATGAGTATGTCGAAATCATCAAAGTCGGTCGCGCTCTCAATTCCGAACTTCATTGATTTGCCGTGGACTGAAGGTGTCGATGACGTAGATGCCGGCGTCCTAACAATGCGTCACATGGAGACATTCAAAGGACGTGATACAGAAGGCTGGAACCCGGATGTGAAGAAGACCGACAAGAGGCAGATCGACCTCACGAGGAAGCGTTACTGCTACGTCATTGCGTTTGCTCCATACAACAAGGTGAAAGACGCTAACCTCGTTGAATCAAAGAGGTCTCCAAGGAAGAAAGTCGGTATTGTGTGATGTGTCACATGGGTCGTTTGTTGTTTGGACCCGTTAGACGTACTGTTGCCATGTTTTGGTTTATTACATATGCGTGTAGGACCTAATGTTTGGTACGCCCGTCGCTAGATGCTTATTTCTAGCACTATGGTTTTGGATGACTATTCTAGTAGTTTGTTATGATTTGTTTTTGTCGTTTTTGGTATGTTAATGCGACAGTATATATTGTTTCTTTTGTTTTATGGTGGCTGAACGATGCGATACAGTTATAAAATACTATGTAGAACAGGTTTCCGATTCAAGGTTTGTGGATTATCGGACATAGCTATTGACTTTATTTTGTGGAGTGGGTCGATAAAGTGCGACATTACAGTCTGTAAAGTGCAACGACATATTGTATATTGTGCAATGTGATTGTATATAAAGTGCATTAGCGTGGCATATACAGGAGAAATGCTTAAGTGCGACATTACAGTATGTAAAGTGCAACGGCGTGTTCTATGTCGTGCAATGCGATTATATATAAAGTGCAGTAATGTAGTATATACATAAGAAATGCTTGCATTGCCAGACGTTTGGTTGTTGCGATGTCGATTTGTTGCAATCTTAAATACGTATGTGTATTAGGCCGTTACAGCGAATTATTTTGTAATTGTGTAAATACACGAGTTCATACACTATACTCTTCTTTAAGATTCATATGGTATCAACAATTGAAAAAAGTGCAACGCGATGTCCATGGAAGTGCAACGCATAATCCAAAAAAGTGTGATGTGCACATTGTGTTCGCAGTCAATGTGCGCACCCAAAATACCACATAAATATCCCACTGGCACACATATTAATTATCAGCCAATACCACTGAAAAAAAAAAAAAAAAAAAAAAATATATATACATGTTAATATTCATACATCACATCTAATACGCATTACACTATTGTACGAATACACACACATTGTTAATAAATACATGCGAATATTGAGAAACAATATAGGATGTTGACATATGTATAGAGATGCACGTTGTAGAGAAATATATATGCATAATATATATGTTAGAGTATCAGACAGCTATTTGTGCATTTACCTCGACGGCATTTGATGTGTACGCATGCTGCTTCTTGGGACACGTACGTGCATTGTGGCCTGCTATTTCACCACACGACTTGCATGTCCTTCGTCTCTTTTGCGACCCTTCAATTGCCTTTTCCTTCACACTTTTCAGTCTCTTCCCACTGCCTTTGTTCTTGGATTGTGACGGAGGGTGAATGTTCACCTCTTGAGGAGCAGCCATGCCAACAAACGATTCAAATTGGTGTTCTTTACCAATGGTCGTTGTGTCCCCTGATTGCAAACAACATACACGATTTTTTATAAAGTGCAACAACGTGTTTTATATTGTGCAATGTGTCGATATGTAAAGTTCAATAATATAGTGTATACATTGTACATACTTAGGAACACTTTACCAGTTATTGTCGCATCCCTTGTTTGAGAAGACATGAGCTTAGACTTGTATGCTTCGACGATTTTGGAAAATTCGATAAGGCGATCGACACAAGGCTCAGCTAATCCAATGCATATATGTATATCTGACCACAATTTGTTCAACAAGTGTTTTGTATCATCGGCCCGAGCACATTGTGCAGCAACATTGCCAAGAACATGAAACATGGGATTACTAGTCGCCTGCTTCGTCCATCTCGATATGATATGTGCCGACGGAATTAGATTGAAGTTAAGGTCTTTGAGCACAAAAAACACGTGTCTACACAACCACCCGTACAACTCGAAGTGCTTGCACGAGCATGCAGACGTAGTCAG
Organism: Striga asiatica; assembly: GCA_008636005.1. NCBI lineage: Eukaryota > Viridiplantae > Streptophyta > Magnoliopsida > Lamiales > Orobanchaceae > Striga > Striga asiatica. Next base: position 1,276,684 of record BKCP01005072.1, read on the forward strand.
GACGACATCATGAATAATAGTGAAGGTCTTACCATTTGGGTCTTTGAGTTTGAATTCCATAATTCCTTCACTTTCGGAGACGCTCGTTACACGACAATTGAAACATGCTGCACATATCTCACCTTGTACACGGTAGAATGAGAATGTTGTGTAAACAGACCTCGCGTGCCTCTCAATCAGCAAAGGTGTCTTTAAGTCAGCTATTTGCGACTCACTGTCGTTTTGTAGTTTGATTGACACATTTCGTTGCGCGTCCATCGCACTGTCGAAGTTTAGTAAGAACTCGACTAAGCTGGAATGGCTACTCGTGAAATGACCGAACCAATTGTTCTCGCTCTCGGACCTGAACGTTGTCCTCATCAAACCACTCATTTTGACATTTTAAAAAATGCTGGAATCAAAAGTTCCCTTTTTGCAAATAGATCAGTGAACCAATTGTGTGTTTCCAACATATAATCTCTCATTATTGCCGCCCATTTAGCTTCAAATTCATTAGGCTCTATAGTTCGATCCCACACAATTTCATTAAGCCTTCGTTTGAATTCTACATCGTTATTTAAAGAAGGACCAACCTTGTCGCATAATTTTGTCATTATATGCCACATGCAAAATCGGTGTTTGCAAGTTTCGAATACCTTAGGAAATGCAATGCCGATGGACGGGTCTTGGTCTGTGACAATGTACTCGGGCTCGTGGATCATGGCATCTTTGAAATTCTTCAATACCCAAACATAAGAGTCGACGTCCTCTCTCGATATCAAGGCAGCTGCAAATGTCACACACTTGCCGTGGTTATCTATACTGGTAAAAGGTGCGAATACCATGTTGTACCTACACGTTGATCAAGTTGATTTAGTATACGAGTGATAATTTATATTGTGCAACCAAAGAATGTATAAACTATGCAATTATTGTTGACATTTGCAAATATTATCGACCTGACAACATATGTTGGAAAATATACGTGAAATTTGTGCTAACCTGTTGGTGCGGTTCGTCGCATCAAACGATACAACATCACCAAACGCACCGTAGTTCCTCCTCGAAATCGGATCAGCCCAAAAAAGCTGTTTCAAACAGTCGTTTTCATCAAGCTCGTATTGGAAGTAGAAGGCTGAGCTTGCTTCCCGACGCTTATAGAATATCTCGATAATCAACTATGCATCAGCTCCTAAGATGTACGCAAGGAGTTCCCGCTTAAAGTTCTTGAAATCCACGCTGGTGGCTCCAATGTTCGAGTACCCTCCAACCATCTCTTTGTACAATCGGTACGACTTGACCGGCCCTATATTGGCCTTTATGCAATTCATTACGAACGACCGATGTCCTGCATTCATCGACCTACTGATCTTCATTTGTGACTTGCAAGCATCAGATATCATTGAGTGACTATGTTTTTTCTCAAAGATTTTAACCATGTATCCGTTCAATCCATCATATCGCACTCCAATCTTGGCAGTACAACCTACCCGGCTGGACACTCTACGTCTTGTCACGTGTCCTTTAGAATGTGCCGTAGGACTGATGACTGCACGTTGCTTGTAACCCTCTCGTCAGCACACGAGGTATTTCCAAATAACCGTCTTGTCACGTGCTTTCGCCAACGTGCTATGCCTCACGTCAAATCCAACGGTAAGAGCATAAGTCTTGTAGAAGTTCGTCCTTGATACGGTTTAATCGATTCGTCACATTGTGGTATCCAATGTTTTGTTCCACCCGGTGTATTAAAAGTTGTTGTGTAACCGGCGTTTGCATTCCTTAAGTGCCATTGAAAAAAAAACATATCAGTAGTAATGACTAAACCACCGATTGCACCGATGTGAACAGACAGTTGCACGCAATAGAATCGACTGTTGCACTTTATCACAGTATAGATAAAATTGTCCTCAGTACTTGGTTGAGAGTCATTTAATTCCATTGTTTATGCGACCCAACCAATAAAACGTATGAAGTCCCTAAAACCACATGAAGAAACAAAGTATATCAGATCAATTATCAGATCAACTTCCCTAAAATAACATATTTTGACATGTAGATAATTAAACCAACAATTCTCAATTTCGTTCAACAATTGACCAAAATCGAATGTTTAATTCGAAATATACCTGACACCGTCAAGTATGTGAAATGGATGTTCAATCGGAAGTTTCGGGCTCGCGAATCGAGATTGTTATAGAAATCTCATGGAATATTGGAAAACCGAGCTCGACATGGTGAAAAATCGGTCGCGAAATATACACAGTTGCGGGATTGAGAAGATTTAGGTGAGGGTATGAAGGAGCTGGGGGATTTTTAGGGGAGCTTGTGCGGGTATGAAGGAGCTGCGAGATTTGGGGAGTTTATCTCAGTATGTAGGTCTTCAATGAGACATTAAATTGTGGTAATTACGTTATTACCCTCCAATTGATGGGGTAATTGAATCCCAACGGATATTTTATGTCCGTCTGATTTCATTAATCTAGTGTACCAAATTTATTCCTATTTCTCGCATTAAGGGTCATTCTCACCGGAGCGTGACCCTATATATATATATATATATAATATAGTTATCCAACTAGTAAAATAAATTATATTTATAGAACTAGATAGTGAGGATATACATTTATATTAGTATGTATCCCGTGCGATGCACGGAGCAATAATTATAAATTGCATGTATTAAAGTAATGAGGCAATATTGATTAGTATATAAATATTTTTGAATGTAGATGTTATATTTTTATTTTATGATATATAATAATTTAATATATGAGTTTTATGTTTATTCCACTCGTTATAAAATAGTTCTCATTTTAGAGTTCTTGTTTATAATAAAGGATACTGAAAATTTAACATATTCAAATATTATCAATAAATAATAGGACATTATATTTCTCTCTGTGTCTTCCTTTACTCATACCTTACTACAATATATTATTTTGATTTCTAAATAAGTTACGCTAAAATTGAAAAATTGTGGCAATATTATAATCAATATTTAATTGAAAAAATTGTAATATATATTATTTTATAATTAAAAAACATTAACTTTTATTTAAGTCAATATTATTTTTTTTCTTATAATTTATAACAATTTATATTATAAATTTTTTTAATTCTCTTTCTAATCTATTAATTTATATGAAAACTAGTTCGGTGTAGTTATTGATAATATCTAAGTTATTTTTGAACTTCTTGAATAGTTGATTTTTTATATATGACTTGTTACCAATTGAATAGAGAATTCATTGAATAGAAAATTGGAGGGATTTGTTGTTAATGTTGAGATACCAATTCTATTGTTATATTGTGGTAGTACTGATACCTTGCAATATTCTCACGCATATTTCAGTTTAACTCAATTTTAACCCAACTCCACTATACTCGATATTATAAAGAAATAAATTAAATAATATCAACCAATCATTCTTACACATCATATTAATTTTAATTTACTATTCATCCACTCACATAATTTTAACTAACTATCACTTCACAACCACTCTCTTCTACTTTTACATCAAATTAATTTTAATTATTTTATTTAAAATATTATTTTAATATAAAATCAAAATTTCACTAATAACTAATAATACTACTTTTTTCAAAATTAACTTTAGTTAACAAAAAAAAACTCATTTTAATAACTAATAATACTACTTTTTTCAAAATTAACGTTAGTTAACAAAAAAAAACTCATTTTGAGCGAATATATTTGTATACAAACACGCCCAAAGATTGTTTGGTATCAAAAATAAATAGTTAAATTACTTTTGATATTGTAGAAAATTACTTTTACAATTTTTAAAAACTAAATCAGCTGAGTTACTGATAAATCAAAGGATTTAAACTAATCATCTTGATTAATTAATTTTTGAATATACGACAAAAAATTTTTGGTATATGGTTTATTACCAAATTAATAAGAAATCACCATGATTTGTTATTAATGTTGATAAATAAAAAATACTTTGGTTATGGTTGGTTATCAATGAATAATATATTACCGTGATTTGTTATTAATGTTGATAAATAAGATTTTATTGTAACCTTGTGAGAAGTATCATAATAAAACTTCCATAATGATTTCTAATTTTTATACCATATTTGTAATTTTCTCGTTCATATTCAAATAATATTTTTTTAAAACAAACCTATTTCATAGATTTTTTTTTTTTTATGATATGTTGTATGGTTGGTCACCAAAAAAATAAAAAAATTTCAGTGTTCGAATTTTTATTGTGATAATTATCATCAAAATAATTTCAAAAGTGGTACCACTTTATTTATATAAAAATTCGTGCTATTAATCGAATTGCACGATTTACAGCAAGTAGGTATAGTTTCATTTTATTTTTATTTTATAAACATTAAATTATATATTTTCTCTAATAATAAGTCAACATATTTAATTATAAAATCAAGCATACTATTTTAGATTATTCTATCAACCTCTCTCAATATATATAGATATAGATTTTTTAATTAAAAAAAAACAACAACTTGTGGCATACCGTTATTATTATTATTTTATTTGTTTATTATTATTTTGAAAGATCGTCTTAAAATTCTTATATATAATTACTTGCGAACCAATTCGTAAATATAATTTGTTATTTCCACACTTTTGTGTATGGAAATATTTGGACATAAATAATTCATATATGCAAACTGTAAAGGACATTTTATCCACAATTTAAATATTAATATCCGAAAGTTGCAACTAAACAATTACTAATATAAAATAAACACAAAAAAGTATCAATTCTGGTGGAACAGTATATGTTTACAATATATCAGGCAGGGGCCAATTCAGTCTTTTGGTGGGGTCAGTTTCACTCTTCGAAGTTCGAAGGAGCAATACATTGTGCACCAAAGTCATGCATTTGTCCGTATATAATCTAGTCAAATTCTGATACATATTAGTTGATTAATAGTTATGCAATGTGTATATATACCTTATATCACTACAAAAAAATTATTATATTCTAATAAAAATTCCTATGATAATTTATTCTAATAGAAAATCCAACGGATATTTCAATGGATAGCTTCCGTTGAAATGATTCCAACGGAAATTTCAACGAAAATATTCCGTTGGAATGTGTTTATTATTAGAATTTTAGATGGAATTTGATGATTCCAGCGACTATATTTCCAATGGCTTTTTGCCATAGGAAGTTCCGTTGGAATATGCAATTTCCGTTGGAATTTTTTTTTCACCCCCGTTGGAAAATCTACCGTTGGAATCGTCAAAATTCAACGGAGATTCCAATGGAAAATTCATTCCAACGGAATATTTTTGTTGAAATTTCAGTTAGAATCCATTGAAAAATTCCAACGGAAATAATATCATTGAAAAATATCCATTGGAATTGCCGTTGAAATTGTATTTGAATATATTTACGTTGGAATTTCATCATTTTCTTGTAGTGTATTTAATGAACACTAGTAAAATAAAACAATCGTGTATTGCACTGGGTGCTAAATAAAAAATTTAGATCTATGCTTTTCAAAAGGAAGAAAGAGATATTTTTATTTAAAAAATTATAATATTATTTATTTAAAATGACACTCGTCACTCGTGTAAATTATCCCTTATATTATAATAATTTTTTATAATTCATATTATGCAACGAGTTTGATATACATATTTATTAATCGATAAGTAGTTTATTATTTTTCAATTAACATTCATGGTAATTTAAATTTATTATAAGGGAAAATTTAATTATTTATTTATATATGCATTATGTATATTAGATTAAAGATCGTCAAGAGATGATTAATTTGATATATCATAAATGAAAACCAGATAATAAATATAATAATTATTAATTATTAAAATGTATTTAAAATTTAACCTGGTCGAGCCTTTTATGATTTTAAAAATTATAATAGATATGAATAAACATTAGAAATCAATACATAGGATCGCGAAACACCAGAAATCAACAAATAGGATTATTAAAGAAATCGACACATAGAATTTTTATACAAAAAAATCGACAACGACGATTAAGAATCACCATAAACGACACATATAGGATTATGAAACACCAGAAGTTGACATATAGGTTCGTGACATGATAACACTGGTTTTTGCTTAGCTTTAGATGCGATAGAATTATATGAACTCAGTTAATAATGACATAACAGTTGGTGATTGTTTTAAATATGTATCTTGCTTGCCAGTCATTAAATATCAAATGTTCGACGGGTATAGTAATCTTTTAATTACTGTTTTCGCCAAATTATCGAACTATACTAATTTTATATCCGAAAATAACGGGCAAGATGCCCACTAAATGTTGAATAATACCATATTATTTATATTTTTATCAAATTTATTACATAATTTGGATTCCGTAATATGTTTGTATTCTCATATGATTTAATTTTTTTAAAAAAATAATCAATGTCTATTAAAATCGATAAAATAGTTGAATACACAGGTTGAATCGATTGAAGTGCATACAAGGGGCTTGTTTGGTACGCATGTGGTGCGTAGATCGGTACAATTTTTAAAAACACTGGAGCACATATTATATTAAATTATTTGACTGAATATAAATGCAAAGATATAAACAAACATTGCAACATTAATTTGATTCTCTCACTATTAATTTTTTTATTTAGGTATTGTAAGGTGGTCATCGAAATTAGAGAATTAACCTAGATAATTAGCGAATCGAAGCCCATCGCGTGCGGGGAGCACGTGATTGAGATAGGATAAAATCATTAAATTAACCACAACTTGGAATCTAATCACAAGATATTCGATCTATCAATTTCATAATCAATGTCATAGTAAATCAAACGGCATCGACTATACCAAAACAAGGAGTAATATATATGTCACATCCTCTTAAGCTTTAGATCTAACACAAACCTTAACCCAATTCCATTTCAATCAAACCAAAATCCTAAAAGAAAGAAACACAAGACTAACAATGAGCACAGTTGGAGCCGCCCACAACGTGAACGTTTTAGGGTCAGGCAGGACCACCGTTGTCCTTGGCCACGGGTATGGGACAGACCAGTCGGTGTGGAAGCACCTGGTCCCGCACCTGGTGGACGAGTACAGGGTTTTGTTGTACGATAATATGGGCGCTGGCACAACAAACCCGGACTATTATGATTTCGAACGCTATTCGACTTTGGAAGGGTATGCGTACGACTTGCTCGCCATTTTAGAGGAATTTCATGTTGACAAGTGCATATATGTCGGCCATTCGCTCTCGTCCATGGTTGGAGCTATAGCCTCGATTTTCAGGCCGGATTTGTTTCATAAGCTTATCATGATCGAGGCTAGCCCGAGGTAGGTATTTGTGTTTTGAGTTATGAGTTATGGAAGCATTAGAGCATCTCTTAACAAACATAATTTTTTATATTGTTATATATGTGACATGGAAAAAGGGAAATAGTCAATTGTTTGTGTAATATAATTGTAAAAATAAATTGCATGTGTATAACATTAACATGTATCCATTACATGACAAATACATGTACATTCAATACATGAGCACATCAACTAAATCGAGTTTTCTGTAGTTATCGGACGGCACGACATATGCAGCGATCCACAAATTCATCTCTTCTGAGATAAAATATACTTAATACATGTGTCTGTACATTAATTTATGGATGATTACTTCAAGATTTAGCTAATAAGGCATCGTTTTTTATTAGGATGTCGAACACGGACGACTACTACGGAGGGTTCGAACAGGAAGAGCTCGACAAGCTAATTGCAGCCATGGAGACCAACTGGAGGTCATTGACTATCGGCACCGCCCCGCTAGTATTGGGCTGCGACTTGGACTCGCCCGTCATGCAGGAGTTCAGCCGAACCCTCTTCAGCATCCGGCCCGACATTGCCCTTAGCGTGGTCCGCATGTTTCAATCCTTTGATCTAAGGCCCTACCTCGGGCACGTCACCATCCCATGCCACATCCTACAGAGCTCCAAGGACATGTTGGTTCCCCTTTCGGTGGCCGAGTACCTCAACTGCAACCTTGGTGGGAAGTCGGTGGTCGAGTTGATACCGACCGAGGGACACATTCCGCACTTAAGTGCCCCGGAGGTCACGGTTCCAATCATTTTTCGTCATATAAAGCATGAAATCGCGGATGAGTGAGGAACTAGCATGCGGTCGACCCACCATTAGGATTTGACAAGTCTTCGTTTGTATCTTTAGTTTAGAATCGTCATTATAATTTTTTTCCTTTGTTTTTGTGTTTTGTCTTCATCGGGACATTTTTAGTTTTGTATTATTATATGATGGTTTGTGGAAAAAAAAACAAAAAAACAAAAAAAAAATGCTATAGCTACCACAAATTTAATAATGAACACATGAAGTGAACTTGACCAATATAATAAAAAAATTTATTCCAGAATCTAGATAAATCTTGACTTACATTATATATCTTCCGCAAATTAAATCCTGGCCTGTCTGATGGTGAAATTCGTTTTCGCTACAGACACGACAACATAACATTCCTTCTAAGATTTACAAAATCCTTAGGAAGAAAAGTAGCTCCATTTAAGCATACTAGTATGTACACGAGACATATATATTAAATGAGTTATTTTTACATGCTCTATTCATTTAAGTCTAAAAGGCAATAGGGTTATCATTTATTTTTCATTTCTTTTAATCAGTGTTATGTCTAAAAAAAATAGGATTATAATCTATTTTCCACCTCTTTTGATCAGCGTTGTTCTTTAAGAGAGAACATTAAATATGAGCATGTTAGGACTAGCTTGTAAAATAGTTAATATATTTTCTCACTAACACATTTATACTAATATAATTTGATTTTAGTATATGTATATATTCTTTGATATAAGAGAAACTAACATTTTTACTTATTTTTTTTCACCATATAATAGTTAGTGGTTATTTTATTATAAACTTTGTTGTCATATAATGTCATTATTATTTATAAAAGTTATAGAAGTTGTACGTCTTCTTGTTCTTTTTATTTTATGTAATGAAAAATATTTAATCCTTATTATTATTTATTTATTTAATCAATTTAAAATATGTAAATATTTAAATTAAATAGTGTATAAATATTTTACAAAATATACAAACGTGTTTTTTTAGATTTTAATTTTGTAAACTACTTAAACAACTCTTGTTGATGGTGGGATCCGATCAACGGTTAAATGAAGATGCATGTTTGTTTATAAATTTTTTTGGTTTTGTTTGGAATTTTTAATTTAGTTTGGTTAATTTTGAAAAAAGTGGTATGGTTAGTTGTTAGTGGGTATATTAAAATAATATTTAAAATAAAATAATTAAAATTGATTTGATGTAAAAGTAGGAGAAAGAGATTTGAAGTGATGGTTAGTTAAAATAATGTGAGTGGATGAATAATGAATTAAGGTTGATGTGGTGTGTATGAATGATTGGTTGATATTATTTAATTATATTGATAATTTTAATGATAGGAGGGTTGAGTTAAAGTTGAGTTTAAAAAAATGGTTGAGTTAAAATATTGGAATTTTTTTGAAAAATTCTATAAACAAACATGCTATAAGTGTTAGGACAAATAAGGATTAAAAGTAATATACGCGGAAAGTAAGTTATCTTTATTAATCACGAGGCCGGTCTCTGAAATTGAGGTCGGCACTTTTGTTACACTTTGAAATATTTATGGGTATTTTTACAGACTTGGGAGAGTAATTATAGAGAGATAAAGTAGTAGTTGGGAAATTCAACAACCCTAATAAATGAGATTGAGTTTTCTATTTATAGTATCTCCAGATTCAACACTGTTCATCATGTCCCATAGCACAGTAACTCTGAAGGACGGGTCGGCACTGCTCTGATAGATATTAAATGTGATTTGAGGTATCTTCAATGATTATGTGTCAGACATTAAATGCTCACATGTGGGACATTTAATGCTGACAGACCTTTTGGCCGGGCTAGACATCATATGGGGTAGACTAGGCTGGCGCGTCCCATCGACAATCATCAGCTGCCAAGCGGCAATATCATATTATTCTCGTGTCCTGTCCATCCGAAAGCTGATCCCGAGGAATCTTCAGGTCATACTTTCACCATTTATTTATCCCCTGGTCTCCGGGATCCCGTTTCTCATCGGCGTCCACAGAGGTTGGCCTAGCCATTGAGCGGTCGACGTGCCGATCTCGGTGATGACACCGTTCATCGCCCTCGTCGACTTAGTCTTCCGGTCAGATCAGCGCCTCGCAACTGCTCGCGGGCCGGTTCGATTTCCTGATGTCGTCTTTCCCCGGTACCTTGCCTTCGAACTGGGAAGGGGGAGGGAAAAGGAAGAGATAAGATGGAGAGAGAAAGTGAATTGGGTTTGGTGATGTGGGCCTAGACATGGCCACCGGGTCAACCGGCCCGTCGACCCGGCACGGACCCGGCCCGGTCAAACCTGTTGACCGCGGGTCCAAGCCCGGCTCGGATTGCTAACGGGCCGGTCCAGGGCTTCATTTTGACGACACCGACCCGCCGGGCCGGGTCCGGTCCGGCACGGAAAAAATCAATTGTTCTTGAATTTTTCTATTTTTTTTCTTTTTTTTTTTTTATTTTGTTGAATTTTTTCATTTTTTTTATTTTGACGGGCCAGACCCGGGTCGGGCCCAGCCCGGCACGAATATAGTGCGTGCCGGTTCAGGGTCGACTTAACCCAACCTTTCGGCCCGCCATTTGGCCATGTCTATGTGGGCCCCACTTAATTGGATAGGTGTGTATAAAATTACATATTTGCCCTTAGATGTTTTAATTTGACCTAGACATGTTGACGGGCCGAACTGGCCCGTGAACCGACGCGTGAACCGGTCTCGGCCTGGCCCGAACCGGCCCTGAATCGTCCTCCTAAGGGCTGGTTCGTTAAACCGAACCGTTATGGTCACGGTTCTATCCCGATTCATTATTTTTTTTTGGTCCCGTCGGGCTCGGGCCGGGCCGCGGGTTGAAAGGCGGGTGACACTGTTTTTTCAGGGTCGGTCCAGACCCGCGGCCCTTAGAAATGCCGGGCCGGTCAAGGGCCATGATATTGTGACCCGTGGACCCGGTGGGCCGGGACGGAGCAATAACCCGGTCCGTTGAATGGTCACCCCTAATTTGACCAAGAGATGTCATGTTATTTACCATATTGTTATTAATGATTGACTAGATTTGACTTCAGAATGACCATTGATATATTAGATATAATGGTCCAAAATTATTCATATTTATTTCATTATCTACCATTCCATATGATTCATTCTCTCTATATATATTTATATATGTTGTATATTTATTCAACATTTTCAGATGTTGTGTACATATTGTTGAGCATGCTATATATTAAATGTGTGCACACTTTTTTATGTTCATTATAATATATAGTTTTACAACTGTTCAAACAAATATATAAATAAAAAAGGCAACAAATATTTAAATTTTTATTTTTTTTTCCCAGTTGTATCTAGAGTTGCTAACGAGCCCAACAAAACTTGAACTCCTATTAGAATGAAACAAGTTCAAGTAGAATTCAGTTCTTAACAAGCCTGAGGCCCTGAGCTAGTTGTAAAAAATTGCTTAAACGAGCAAGTACGACCCAAGTCGGCCGAGTTCATGTGAGCCTCGTCCAGGTGTATCATTAAAATTTGTGCGGTCATTGAAAACTGTGTCCAGGGTCATTGAAATCAGAGAAACAATCTGAAAATTGGAGCAAAGTACATGGAAAAATTCAAAGTCAATATGATGTGATCGAGATAGGAGATAACATAAATTTAATCACAACTTGGAATGAATCACAAGATTCCATCAACCATTTATATTTAAATCAAAAGCATATCGATTTTACCAAAACAAAAATATTATATGTCACATCCACTTAAAGCCTTTGCCTAACACAACATTAGTTTGCCCCATTATTGCATCTTAATCAAACCAAAATTCCCC
>BKCP01005072.1:1313761-1339465 GCA_008636005.1 Striga asiatica
CTCTCCTTTTTTATCCGTTATCTGTGTCTTTTTTTTTCCAATGTATATTTTCAGTGTAAATTGAATATTTTCAGTGTATATTGAGTTTATATTCACTATATTTCAGTATATTTTCAGTATATGTTTGGTTTGAAATATCAAAAATTGAAACAACATAAACAGACTATATATCAAATAAATTGTAAATATACATCAAATAAACATTGAAAAATAGTTTCAGTGTATGTTCGAAAAATGAAACAACATAAACTAACTATATATCAAATAAACTGTAAAATATACATCAAATAAACATTGAAAAAACAGTATATTTTACGTTCAACATCGGCCAGGATGTCGTGCTAGCCGCGGGATGTCTCGGGAGGACGCGAGTCATATACTGTACATATACTCCAATCCAAAATCATCCTCCGTAAAAGATATTCTTCTTCTCTCTCGCCGACTCCATGGAGAACGATTCTTGGATTGCCTACCTGGAGATGACGACCGCGGGGATGGCTCGGTAGATGGCGGCGTGCACGTTCTCGAAGACGGCGACGATGAGGGCTCGTTGCACGTTTTGTGGCTAGGAGGGCTCGCGCTCGTAAAGAGGGCTTGCAAAAATTCACCTTTGGATGAAGATGAGAAAAAATAAAAAGGATGAGAACAATTCAGAAATTAATAAATAAGAGGGGACGAATTTCACCTTTGGATGAAGATGAGAAAAATTCAGAAAGATGTTCATCGTTGTTTTCCGATAGAGAGAAGGGCTTTTTAATCGATCTCTAACTTGGAGAGGAATTAATTTAGAAGATACAGAGCTTGCTTGGACAGGAATTAATATAATTTAAAATTTGCAAATAATAATAATACTAATAATTTAAATGGGTCTGGCCTTTTATGTGAATTAAGTTCCCATTCTTAAATGACATTGGTGACAAATGATGAATATGAGTTAGGAATGAATGTGTGACTAAGGTGCCGTGTGAATGTGTGCCATTGGTCCGAATTAATTGCAGCAGTTACATTTTAGGTATAATTGTAATATTTTTTACTTGGTTTTGTAATTTTATAAATAAGTATATAAGAAATCTATAAGTGTAATATAAATCATATCACATAGTAAGGAGTGCAAATTCCTCTAATATATTTATAACACGTTTACTTGGACATTACTACAAGGCTCATTAAAAATCTTGTTAATAAAAAAAAAACTAATAGAAAAAAAAGAGTGCATGATTTATATAAATTCATGTGCTTTACTAATTAAAACTCCAAAAGGCATCGCCAAGTACTTGTAGTGACCTTGGTGAGTTCGAAAGGCGGTCTTCGGAATGTCTTCTTCGGCCACTCAAATTTGGTGGTAACCATCCCGTAGATCTGCTTCGAAAAATATCGCGACCCACCCAACTCGTTGAACATGTCGTCAATGCTCAGTATAGGAAATCGATCCTTGATGGTCGTGGCGTTTAAAGCTTGATAATCGGTGAAAAATCGCCAGGACCCGTCTTTCTTCTTTGCAAGCAACACCGGCAATGATAATGGACTTGCACTATGCCGAATTAATCTGGATTCGAGCATCTCACCGAACTGTGTCTCAATCTCGGCCTTTTGAGAATGGGTTTATCAATACGGGTGTACATATCTATCGCTAGACTCTCGTCGATAAGAGGTATGTGGTGATCGTACGCACGTCTCAGCAGTAGATCTTGGGGCTCGGCGAGGTTCCAACAAAACTGGCCGAGTAGCTCTCGAATCTCATCCTGTTGTGGGTCGAACTCCTTTGCCTCCTCATGACTCATCTCGACTATTACCGCCAAAATATGGCTACCCCCCTTCCATAGTCACTCTATGATTTTTAGCCCGACTTCCTTGAGACCATCGTCTTGATCTTCCTTCAATACGACCAAACGGTTATCCGAGGTGAACTCCATGGTGCCTGCTCGATAGTCCGGAGTGACTCGACCTAGGACCTCGAGCCACTGTACTCTGAGGACCACGTCTGGTCCGACCAAGGGTAGTGCGTATAGGTCGGCACTCACAGTTACTCCCTCCAACTTGATCGGCACTCTTCAAAAATACTCTGAACACCTCAATCGCTCGCCGTTAGCCACGCGCACATCGAATGGTTCGACCTTGGCTGTGGGTAGATTAAGCTTCCAGGACAGGGAAGCGTTAATGAAGTTGTGAGATGACCCGTTGTCGACCAACACTACGATACGGCAATCTCGCACCCACTCTGGAAACCTCATCGTTCTTGGCCCTTTTGTATCGGCCATGGTGTGTACCGAATTTCCAAGTACGATTCCTAAACCTCAATCTCAAGTTCGACCTCGCTGCTTATTAGCTCATCGTCATCAGAATCGACTAGCTCGACTATGAGCGTCTACATGCACCTATGACCTGGCGTGAACTTCTCGTCACAGTTGAAGCAAAGTCCCTTCTCATGTCGACGTTTTATCTCTTCATAGATGAGCTTCCTAACCCCTGGTGGTGCGGGTCTAGGAGTGCCCGATGGTAACCCGCTTATGCCTCGGTTGATGGGGGACGCTGTTGGTGCGATTCGGCGTGGCTCCGAAGAACGCAGGTTCTCGCGCGCCACTCTACGCAGAGCGGCTAAGTGGTCATCTCATGCATGAAGACTCCATGGCATGCCGCATCGCCCTTGGCTTCTTGAGACAGACTTCAGCCGCGAGATCTGGCTTCAATCTGCCTACGAACGCCCCGAAGAGTGCACCTTCCGGCCAGTCTCGCACTCGACTCGTCAATCACTCAAACTCTTTTTGGTAATCCCGTAGACTTCATGTTTGGCGTACGCGAGACAACGCCTCATCGTAGTCGTAATAATCTGATGAACTGAACCTTGTTATTGTTCTCTCTCGAAATCCACCCAACGAATTATCTCTTAACGCTTGTGTTATACGTGTGAGATCCACTGCCACCAGACATTAGCCTCCCCATCTAGGTAGTATGCGGCATATTTAACTCGATCGACCCTCGGGGTATCATTAAGGTCGAAGTATTGTTTTGCGCGACTTAGCTAAGCGTCTGGATCTGTCCCGTCGAACGTAGATAATACGAGTCTCGGCTTCTCGGCTAGCGGCCTGTCTCGGTTGTTCGACCGATTATCGGTCTCGTTCTCCTCATCCTCTGATCGCGTCGACCCTCGCTTATTTGACCTAGACCTGCCCCTCCCTGGCGAATGCCGATCTGCTCGATTCCACCTTTGATTCATGGCGTGGAGCATCTTCCCGAGCCGGGCTGTCGTCTGATTATGGTGGTTTTGCCTTCGTTTATGCGTGATTCGAGGCGTGTCCCTCGCTTAAACCCCCAATATGATCGTCCAAGCCGTCGATCCTCTCGTCGATAGCGTCGAACCTCTCACGATTTGTCATTATAAAATTATATGTTTTTTTTTTAATCTAAAAAGCCACAATTAAATCTAAGGAACAAAAAGGGGATTTACGATTGGTACTCTTAATGAAAGCACCAATGATGAAAATTGTGATCCCGACAACTAAATTTGTCTCGGACAGACGCGCAATAGGCCTTCCCTAGTGGATGATAGATTGCACAAATGATGCACCTAGGCCTTCTTTTGAACAAGTGCATATTAATATTTAAAGAAATACTAACACACGAAAAGTTTGATCGAAAGATCGAATTTTTATTATGAACTGAATTAAGAAATTGAATTAACAATGCGAGTATTTAAAGGCAAAGCTAGAGCTAGTCCTAAAGGGATTAGAATATCTAAACTATGGAAAGTAAATATTACTAGAATCCTAAACATACCAAACTTATGTAAATATCTAACAATCTAGGAAAATAAGATAATAAATATCTAATCTAGAATCGACCGCAATCTTCTAGATCATTCTCGTAGCTTACGGCTCACGCGTCATTCCAGCTAGCCCGATATACTCGGGCTGAACTCGTCCTCGTCATCATGGCGCGACATCTTCGGGTCACGTTTGTCCGTATCAACTCTTGCGTGTGTCTCCTCACGCGTTCGGCATGCGTCGTCATTGACCCGCCCACGCTCGACCATGCGAGTGTTGACCTCGACCCTGCGAGCGTCGACCAATTGTTCATCCTCTTTGCGCTTAACCTTACGAGCGTTGATCACGCGAGCTGCCCGTTCGACCCCGTGAGCTTTGATCCCTCAAGCTTCCTGTTCGACCCTGTGGGCCTCGACCTCTCGAGCGTCGACCCCGCGGGCTTCGACAAACCGTGTTGCCTGCTTGCGCGCCCAATACGCGCGATTGTAGGCATTTTTTAGTAGTCTGTCTTCATTCGCATCAGGATGATAGAAGATCCATCGGTGGTCATTTTATTTTTCTTGGTTCAAACCTTCTCAGTTGGGGTTCTAAGAAACAACAAGTGGTGGCCAGAAGCAGTGTTGAATCTGAGTATAGATCCCTTGCTACAGCTATAGTTGACCTTGTATGGATGCAGTGTTTGTTAAGTGAGCTAGGATTGTTCTTTGAGGCCCCTTCTGTCTTGTGGTGTGACAATGCTAGAAATGCTGCTTTAGCTTCGAATCATGTGCAACATGCACGTACTAAGCATATCGAAATAGATGTTCATTTTGCTAGGGAAAAAGTTTTCTTTGCGGATGTGTTGAACAAACCTCTTCTCAAGGCATTTTTCATCTCTTATGTTCTAGACTGACTCTTCGAACTAAGAACAACCGAGCTTCGTTTCTCGAGGGTGTATTAGCATAACTATTGTTTAGCACATTGTGAGTTGACAATTAGCTGACAAGTGATTAGTTAGAGAGTTAATTAGGTTTAGTTAGTTAAAAAGTTAGTTAAAAGTTTATCAGTCATTAAGCAACCAAATTTAAAGTTTGCAATTAGGTTGATCATCATCATCTTCATTTTTATGCTTTGCATTAACTTCAACAATTATCATACATAAGACTGACTTGATCGTCGCAGACTCTATGTCGAGAATCATCTCAATACTTTTTATGGTACTCGAATGGGAAGATCAAGCAATTCGAAGATTCAAAGACAATCGACCATCTAAACTAAGAATTATTTACAAATTCATGTTAAATTGGCGCTAAACAATGCTATTCTTTTATTTACCTGCATTCTCCAAGACTCCAACCAAAACTTTTACGAAAACACATCAAATTTGGTCCCAACCTAACTTTATAAATTTTGGGACGCCGATTTTTCATAAATCAAATACAAAAAGATCCTGTCCAAAACGTGGATTCATCTGATAGGCTGGACATATTAATTGCAGAATCTATATATATTGAAAAAGAGAGGTCAATAAATCATTTGTGGAAACTTTTAAAAAATTGGTCAACAACATCATTGACTTCCTATTTGTGGAAACCAATTAAAAAAATCTAAAAATTATTTATTTTTTGATTTTTTTTTTTATTTTAATTCATTCCAAAACAGAATCAGGCAAAAAACATAATACTGGAATAATTCCAGTATAAACGATTTGGCCGGATTTTCTTTCCAATTATTTAGGAAACCACCGAATTTTCTCAACTATGAAATCATAGGAATCCCAATTTTTTAGGTAACAAATTTGGATATTTTTTTGGATATATTCCAACTTAAATTGAGATTGTTAGACAATTTCGGTCAGCCAATAAAATCAATTTTTCAACCCTAAATTGATGGGTTTTGTTGTGGATTTAACCTAAATTACGTACATTATTGGATGGAAACTTAACTGGACATATCAAAATCAGATCTAAACTAATTCTCGCATCTCTCCCAAAATCGAATCCCAACTAATTATCGCCATCTCTCTCAACATCAGATCCAAACAAATCACATCAGAAATAATTCTCCCAACAATAAAATCCAAACCATTTCTCTAAATAAATTAATTGGGCCGATCAAAATCACATTAGAATCAAAATCCATCGTCTGTTCTCTCTCGCCATCTCCAAACAAATCAGATCGAAATTAATTCTGCCAAATCAATTCAAAACCATTTATCCAATTAGGGCTCGACTTGAGGAGATGAGCACGGTGGAGCTCCATCGACTCTTCTCCATGCTTGAAGAATGGCGATGGCAACATCAGAGGAGCTCTCGGGATCGGCATCGGCGGCGAAGCTGCGGGCTATGATCGGAAAGATTGATGTCGACGGGGACGCCGAGGAGTTCGGCGCCCTGTACACGGCGGCATTGGAAGACGGCGGAGGCGACGACGTGGATGACAGTGAAGAGGACGTGCGGGAGGTGTTTAGGGTTTTCAATCGGGGAGGGACGGGTTCATCACGGCGGATGAGTTGAGGTCGGTGCTGGCGGCGCAGGGGCTGACGACTCTGGTAGGTGAAGATGCCAGAGAAGTACCGTAGTATGATCGTCAGGGTCGAGTTAGGTGGTGATGGGAGGGTCAACTTCGGCGCTTCTGACAGATGATGAAGTGCGGCCGCATCGTCAAGGTAACTTTATTGTTTTTTTTATATAAATTTTTTTGTTTTGATGTACAAATTGCAATTGTCAATTGGTTGGTGTAGTTAACTGATTTTGATTTTCGCCTTTTAGTCGGGCTGAGAAATAATTTATGTTTTTTATCTACAAATTTTGATTCTTGCGAGCATGAATGTCGCATGCTATGACCGTGCGTGCATTGAGATGGACGGGCGGGTGTATGCGGTCGAGGGGTGCGGAGCACAAGG
This sequence comes from Striga asiatica, assembly GCA_008636005.1. NCBI lineage: Eukaryota > Viridiplantae > Streptophyta > Magnoliopsida > Lamiales > Orobanchaceae > Striga > Striga asiatica. The sequence goes on from BKCP01005072.1 coordinate 1,320,407, forward strand.
AGTTACGTTGAAGTCTGGCGTGCTTACAGTGAGTTACGTTGTGTTCTTATTTGTGATTAGTTGGTTTCTCAGTAGGACAGTGAGTAAGAACTTAGAACATATGTGATAAAACTACATAATGTGATTTGTATGTGGTGCACCATGGAGGAATTTCTTCCTATTTATGTGTCATATCTTTTTGTGGATTTTGTTAATTGTCTTATTGGCCATTTTAAGCAAGATAGTTAAGAGAAACCAGGAGGAAAGAAAAGTTTTATAGCACCCAGAGATGTCTTATTGCTAAAGTTTTAGGTGAAAGGATTGTATAATAATAATGGCAGAATTGTAAGTGAACTTTTGTTTTTGTTTTTGTTTTTTGTTTTTTGTTTTTTTTGTTTTTTTTTTTGTTTTTTTCTGTTTGCTAGCAGATAATATTTGGGTCATACATATACCCTCTTGCAAGTGAAACATTCCTATCTCTTATGTATGTGTTTGCTAACCTGTAGTCCATATTTAATTATTTAGCATTTCTTTTAAAATTCAAGTACAAATTAAATTGGTTCTTTTTTCCATGAGAACTTCTTGTGTTGGTATCTTCCTTGAAAGTGCATTTTATATTCACTCTTCTTAATATTACTATTACGAAATCTTGGATCTTTGCACCAGACATATATTCATTCTTCTTAATATTGCTCTCCTTTATTAGATGAAATTTGTTTCTGGAAGTCCTCCATTAGATACTTCTTTTCTTTATTACTTCAAAGCTAAACGAACACAGGCTCCTCTATATCTTGATTGCATGCGAACCAAAGTATTGGGAGCATTACTTGGTTTATCCTGCTTGTGTTTGGGGGTGTAACTGTCTGTAGAGTTTGTGGTAAAAATGTAACAGCTGCAGAAATTTGGGAATGGATTGGCTAATGACTATAATCACTATTGATAAAAACAAAAAATTATAAATGGGTTTCCATATTCATCGTCTTAGGGAATTTTTCATAACTAAGTGGTTTGATTAATTTCTATTTTAATTTATCAGAATTTATTTTTTCAAAAATAATTTTAAAACACCATATGCCTTATAATTGTAGGATTATGTTCCCGGACAAGATGATACTGCATTAAAGCTAAGTTGGGAGATGGAACAATAATATATATACACCACAAGATCTTTTGACTTTGCAGAGTCAAAGTCAATGGCTTCCTAAAGTTTTTTTCATAAGCCAGAGTAAATTGATGAAGTTTATTGTCACTTATACACAATGGGGACAAGATAGAGACCAATATATCTTCAAGCCCTTGGTGATTGATATATTAATTTTAGTTCAGCAGTCTCTTTTTATTTTTAAAGTTATTATTGTTGATTTTAATAGTATTATTATTTCAGCAATCTCATAATGGGCTAGCGGTGTTCACACCGGCAGATTCTGCTGCATGTGACGAGCTGGCGGTTGCTCAGAGGCTTGCTGGTTGGGGAGATGGCGTCGGTTTGTCGGGGACGCGGCTGCCTATGAGGATGGGTACGGTGACGCATTATGTTGGGTTACTTAAGGTTATTAATTGTCCTTACGTAAAATGTTTATATGTTCATAATGTAGCGGATTCCGTTGTTTATCTTGAACCAGTCGCAACATTACTTCCAGTTATTGTATTCCAATTTTTCGGCCTCGAGCAACTTGAATTGAGGCGGACGGGAAACAACGGGGCACTATTGGGAGGAGCTTTTTAATGGAAGCTATCATGTTACTCAAATTGAGGAACACAAAACTGCAGTATGTACTTAGTCTATTGATATAATTTTTGAGCTACTTGATCAAATGGACCCGTGTTTTGTCATCTACAACTATTTTCTAGAGGTGTAGCATGGTTTCTATGTCCATGAGGAGCTATTGCTTGGAGTTATCTGATATATGCTTTGCTTTTTCTTTATTTGACTTGTAAAAAATTTATTTTTTATGTATATTTTTTTGGAAAATGTGTTGGCTGAATGAAAGGTGATGTTTCTGACTGCCGCAAGCTTTTGGAGGCTGATTGCTGACCTTACAGAGAGTTTAGTAAGTCATAATGTTGTAAAATGAATTTTTTGAATATTCTTTTTTCTTTTTTTTGGAATTTTTGAAATTTCAATTGCTGAAAATTCATGGTGCTGATAATTCTAAAAAATCTAATATTTTGAGTAGATGTCCGTGTATTTGATGGAATGAAATCATGCAAGAAGTTGAGATTTGGATATACATTACAGTTGTTTTGAATACTTGCCAGTACATTGTTGTGAGAAGTTATATTATATTTTACATATTGCTCTATTTTATGTTTTCGTTGTTTTGTTCATTGTGTCCAGGTTTTAGAATTTGTGTGTTTCATTCTTGAAAAATGAACAAATTGTTGCTCGACTTTGTTTTTCAAGCCATTTGGAGCGGGAATGGAAGGGAGAGGCCCTAGGGGGACCGGTATGGGTACAGGGTTACCCGCCACAAGGGTCGTACGAGCAGCCTCAGAAGCCTAAAAAGAACAAGGCGGGAATGGGGGCCGGGTTTGGGTTAGTACAAGTACAAGGGTGTTTTTCCACTTTATGGTTTCGATTTTAGGAGCTTTTTGACGTTAATTGATATGATAATATTGATGAATCGATGTTGTTTGGTATGCAACATTGCCATATTTTTGTAATATATTGATTATTTTGTTGATTATTATGTTAAAAAGGGTTTATATGTTATGTTGTATTTTAAATATTATGCCAATGTTATAATAATTTTTTATTATATATCATTTTGCCTAGATGTTATTGGCTTGGTTGTGGAGACTCATCTAGATCAATAATATATAATTTTTTATACTTTGTAAATCAGTTAATTTATCCATATTTTAAAAGACAAACTATTTATTTAAAATAGAATTTAAATTCTAGCTTAAAATTTTTAAAGTTTGTTAACGTGGCAATTTTATTTGAATTTTATTGAAAAATCCCGACTGTACAATCGAAAAAAAAATTCAATTTTGCCAAATCATATAGGTAATTGGTTGTCGAAATTTAAAGTTTGGATTCTTTTCATTATATTTTGTTTATTAACAATTGTAAATCGTTTTTTTTTAAAAAAAAAAAAATCAAACACAATGTATTAATACCTTCTATCCAAACATTTTCCAATTTTAATTAGAAATTTTCTACCATACTAATGTTTTAAATCGATTAATTGAATTAAAAAAAAATCAAACGCAATATTTTTAGGTAATACATTCTATCATAAAATTCAATAATATGATTAGAATCTTCTATCATAGAATCCAATGCTTGTCTAATTATTAACTGATAATTTTATTTTGAGAAATTTTTTTAAATAATCCCACTTTTATTTGGGCGTAAAATTCAAAAATTCAAAATAGTTTTATCCAACCACAATTAAACAGATCAATTCATTTCCATATTTATCTAATAAATAGTCCAAAATTTTCATGTAATTTATGGTAGATAATAACTGCATAATTATGTTGTTTCTCACGTATGATAACACACTACAATATCGGATGATTCTTAAAATTATTTATAAAAAAGGTTCTGAGAAACAAACACCACGGAGGCAAGAAGATATTGATTCCTAGAATGACAATAATTCCTTCTGATGTCAGAATTCCTTTCAATTTCCAGAGACGACAATTTTTCATTATGGTATCGTATTCCATGACTATCAATAAGAGCCAGGGACAGTCGTTATCGCATGTTGGTTTATTTCTTAAGAAGTCGGTGTTCAGTCATGGTCAATTATATGTTGCCGTCTCCCGTGTCACCAACCGAAGTGGGTTGAAGATATTAGTCTGTAATGACGATGACTTGCCACCAAATCAGACCCAAAATGTTGTGTACAAATAAGTGTTTACTAATTTTTAAAGTTTTAAATTTATTTTTTTCTATTTTACATTTGTTACATATCTACAAAGTGCATTAAATTTAATGTTAATATTAAAAAAGTTTCAGAAAAATATATCATCTCGTGCATCACACGGGTCAGTATTAGAATTGAATAAAAAAAATGACCGAAAAATCCCACCCATAACCCCATTTAGTTCACCGAAAAGGACAGCTCAGCGAAAATTTTGTAGGGCGTGACACCTGGTTATAACACGCGTCCATCACGTGGGTCCCACTGGACCAATAGCGAAGGTTGTTCCACTTTCATTAAAAAAGAAAAAGGGAAAAAGGAAAAAAAAAATATCTTTTATTTCAACGTGGGACTCGCCTCCTGCTGACACGTAGGTGCGTTTGGGTTTCCCAAGAGTCGTCTTCATTTCTCCATTTTCTTACTCCCCAAAAAAAAAATAAACAAATTAAAAGTAAATCAAGAAACCCCCTTTTTCCTCTCTCTTTTCCTTATTACTATGAATTATCATCAATCGATTGTCTGTCACTACTTTGCACTGTTTTGTTTTGAGACGGTAAGCAACTCATGACCCTCCTTTGTTTGATTGCGTATCAGATTATTACACTTGCTGGGCTGCTTTTTTTTAGCTTATTTTTCTTGGTGGGTGTTGAGATGTACACTTTTCTTTAATCATATATGTGTGTGTGTGTGGCCTTGGCATGTATTGTTTCTTTCAAACTTTTTGAATGCATAGACTGATAGGTGTCCTCTTGGTGCAGGTTTCCCTTTTTCGTTTATTTATTTATTTTTTATTTTGGTTTTTTTTTTCAATTTTTTGTTTGTTGACTTTGGACATGGATTTCTGGGGTGACATGTGTTGATTAAAGTTGAGATTTTTAACACTTGGAGGTTGAGGCTTGAGGGTAGTGAAAAAAGGTACCCATCTCAAATCTAGCGGTATTTGAACTCTTTTTTACTTTTATTTAATGTTTTCAAGTATTTCTGTTACTTGAGGGTGCACAGCTCATGAGTCCTGGGGATTTTGTTGGGACTTGTAAGTTTTCCTTCGAAGATATTTTTTCTACGTTGCTTGTGTGTGTGAGCTTGTGTCTCTTCCTTTTTTTTTCTAATAATCTTTTTGTTATTAAAGATTATTTCCCCTCTGAGTTGTTGTTTTGATATGGGAATGATTGAGGATGAGTCATAGATAGTAGAAGAGTGTTATTGAGAACTTTGTCGCCTTTCTTTTTGGACACTAATAACCCTTTCAATCTCTTGTGCCATTGATTGTGCTGCGGCTCAATTATATGAATACTCTCTCTCTCTCTCTTGTTTTCTCTTCTGACTTCATCTGTAACATTTTCTGTTGAATAGGGCTATAATTCCACAAGGGAGTGAGATTTTGCAGAGAAACCTCTTGAGCCGTCTCTTGTGGATATCTTATTTTTACACAAAAGCTGATTGATGGATGAATTCTCTTCACTAATTAGTCTGCCATTTAAGCTAGGAAATTTGATTACTGAAGACAAGTCTTTCACAAGCAGTGTCGAGAGTGCAGGGATCGAACTGGTAACTGGCTCGATAACACTTTTGCCTGAAAACTCCATGACGAAACTGCCCTTGGTGCCCGTCATTGCCTTTGAGAATAAAAAATCCAACTATAACGTCCCACTCAATGGAGTAGTCGTGAAAATCGAGTCAAGCTTTGATATGTCTAACATTGGTGAAGATGAAAGTGATAGTTTTATGGTCATTAATAATGCAGTTGAGAGAGAAATTGAGAAAGACGATCAAACGGGCCTCGTTAGTGGCCCATTAGCCACCACCATTGTAGATTCTCCATACACAATGAATGATGATGCTATTGGGGAGACTAGTTCTGGTCCAATTTCATGTAATAACTTAGATGAGATTGACAATATCGTCATTTGTCGAAATATCATCAAGAAATCGGACTCATGGGTCGAGATAGCCGAGGATCTTTCTGCGGAAAATACTCGTGAGCCTGTGCCTAAGAGAACATTTTCAGCGTCCCTAGTTGAAATCCCGCAAGAAAGTAAAATGATTAAGCATAATCTGCCTCTAAATGCTTTGCCTCTTTGGGGCTTGACTTCTATTTGTGGAAGGAGGTCAGAAATGGAAGATTCAGTAGTTGCTTTACCGAGATTTCTCAGCATTCCTTCTTTTATGTTGAGCGACAACCCAGTTTTCACTTCCGTGCATAAAGATTTAACTGGCCATGTTTTCGGAGTTTTTGATGGACACGGAGGTTTTCAGGTAATAANGTAAAAAAAAAAAAAAAAGAAAGATTAAATTTTTTTTACTTTCAGTTCAGTTCAAGTGTTCAACAAAACATGTTCACCTATTGTTCAGGTTTCTGATTACTGCCGAGAGTATATGCATCTAGCTTTGGCAGACGAGGTTCGTGTGGCCAGAGAGAAATTGCCGGTCGAAGTTTTCGGGCGTAACTTGAACGAGCAGTGGCTCGAGATATTCCGTAACTGTTTCCAGAGATTAGATGACGAGGTTGGAGGATTTGCTAGAGGCAATGGGGAAAGTGACGATTCTCCTGTTAGCCCTATTGCGCCCGATTCTGTGGGGTCCACAGCTGTGGTTGCAGTTGTTTGCACCACGCATGTTATCGTGGCGAATTGTGGTGATTCGAGAGCGGTTTTGAACCGGGGGAAAGTGCCGGTGCCATTGTCTGTTGACCATCGAGTGAGGATTTTATATTATTATTATTATTTTGGGAAAAAAATCAAGAATTTATGCATGTTGGTTATTGATGTGACATCTATGTAATTTTTCTGGTTTTGCAGCCAAATAGAGAAGATGAGTGTGCAAGGATCGAAGGTTCGGGAGGGAAGGTCATTAATTGGGACGGGCCACGTGTTTCGGGTGTGCTTGCTGTGTCTAGGTCCATTGGTGAGTTTATGTTAATAACTCAGAAATTTATATTATAGTTATAGTTCAGTAATTGCCCAGCAGTAACAATTTCTTGATTAAACAGGGTTATTTACAAAATTTATCCTTCAGTTTTTGTGTCTAATTACACAGCAACTGTGTTTGTCTTTTGAATCTACAAATACCCTCTTGGCATTTGTCTTCGTTTTACAAATTGCATCTTCAAGATTCGGGTATTTGTGATGCATATACTAAACTATCTTGGGACACCTTTAAAGAGTTTCGAAAAGATAACCGAAGATTTTGAATAACTTTTTCTATGTTTGGGCTTGAGGGAAAAAAAATATTTTGGAGAAGAAAAGATGTAATTTGTCTAATATGTCAATAAGTTGATTTGACAAAAATAAATTATTTATGATATATATTTTAAATTAAAGATTAATGTGTATATATATTGAAAAATGGCTACAATCATACATATATAAATACTATGAGAAACAAATTGCTAAGAAGCTCAACAGATATTCAGTTCAGATATTTGGAGAGTCACTTTAATGCTAATTGAAACAAATGTTTCAAATGAAATTCAATAACAAGTGAAGATATATAAACAAAGACTAACAAAAATTTTTAATAATTATATTTGCACCAACATGTTGTCAAAAATCATGAAGTTTTAATTTTCCATTGAAAATGATATCTTATATGGACTACTTTTGCCTAAAAAGGTATCGTAATATTGATAAACATTTACTTTTAATTTTAATTTTTCACCTTGTCGTCATTGACGGTTTACTTATTAATCATCTTAATCTATCTCATATTAAACATTAAATATAAACAATTTGAATAAAGTATCTTCAATTTTATCTTGGAGTTTAGAATAAGTATCGAACTCGATACAATTTCTATTTGCTTATTGTAAAAGTACAATAAATTTTGATATATTAACGTAAGGATGAGCAGAAATAATTATATTGATGAAATTCTTATATTTAATTTTGGATTAAATAATGAAGAAGCTATTATCGAATAAGTCATAGTAAAGTGTAATAGTCTTTATAGAGAATATTATTTGTGTCTTCATTTATAAATATCACTTAACTGTTGTTCTTGTTGATACCTAAGAATGGAATTAGAAATGTCATCTCATTCAATGAATGAAAAGATAATATCAATTGTGATAAAATAATTATAATTTGTTTAATAATTATAATAAAAATGTGTGTCAAGTTTATTATTTAATTTTTATTAAATAAAAAATTATCCAACATAAGATACCACATGTTATCCGACATTAGTTTGAAAACCATTATGTAGAAAATAAATATTATCCGACTATTTCTACAGATAGAAAAATTAAAATTTAATGGGTCGTGTATTAAGCCATAGGTGTATCATTACTCAAAGGAAAAACACAATCTTATTAATTAAAATGTAGAATTAACTAATAACTTATAAAATAATGTATGTTAAATATCAAATTGTTATTATGAAAATATAACAAAATAATATGGATAGTTTGTTTTATTTGTCTCTCTTAAATTAATTTCTCTTGTCATTTTGTTTTCATCAACTAATACCAACCATTGCACTTATTTTTATTTATTTCATATTAAATTTTGTGAAGTAAATTACTTAATAGTACAACAATTATTCTATATGGAAGGAATATATTAATGCCAAGAAAAAAGCTAATACAAAAAGTATTGATACTTTTAATAAAATTCACAGAAGGTCAATCTCGCCAACAATTAGTATCTATATAAATGGATTAGCCAACTTCGCTAGTTTTGTAAGGAATTTTTCTGCCTAAATTTTTACGGACAAAATAAGAAAGTTATTCTTTATTTTAATTTGACACAATTTAATATTTTCATTATTTTACAAACCATTAATGTTATTATACTTGAAAATATTATAACTAATTAAGTTGAGGCTATATTAGAAAATTTTAAATTGCCGAACTTAAATTGGAAAACTAACTTGTCGCCTATTAAACATTAAGCGCATTATTTACTCAAAATAAAAATAAAAATTAACAAAATATAATTTTGTAAACTAAAATGTAGAAGTAATTAATAATTTATAAAATAGTATAAGTTAAATATATCAAATTGTTATTATGAAAATATAATAAATATTATTAAATAATATATTATTTTAACTACTGAACTATCATTTGTGCTATAATTTGTGCGTTGTACGGGTAGATAAGCTAGTATTAGTTAAGAGTTTCATAAACCTTTTGGACTTTAGTAGTTTATTTCACATCCGCATGTGTTTCGGCTGACACAAAAGCAAATGAACCTTCAAGAAAATATTATTTTTAATTTCTTAAAATTTTTCGTTTCGAAAAAAAAATGATGAAAATATAATGAAATATTATTAATAATATATTATTTTAATTTTTGTACTACAACTTGTGCATTGTACGCTAGTATTAGTTAAGAGTTTCAAGCTTTTTGAACTTTAGTAGTATAAATTCCATTAGTGTTTCGGTTGACACTAAACCAAATGAACTTTTAAGAAAATATTATTATTTCAATTCATTTTCTATTTGTTATTATTCCCCGAATATATTATATTCATTTTCAATATGTCAGATTACTTGCACTATAGTCATGTAATTCAAAATATTATTCTTTTATAATTTTAATCTTACATATTTATTATATAATAAGATAATATTGTTTAACTAAAATTGACTTAATGAAAAAATTAATCAATATAAGTTAGATATTTATGGAGATTTAACAAAATTATCTTTAGAATTTGAAAAAAATATAAAAATATAAACTGTGAAATATAAGTTAAAGTTCACATCCAAATCCAAAATTAATCAAATAATTTGCATTCATTAACCAATATAAAATACGACTAAACTGAAAATGAAAAAATAATATCCAAAATATAAAAGGGAAATACTACAAGTACATAATGCTATAATGCTATACATAGATGTGTACATAATACTCACATTAAGTGGATTCTACCAAAAATAAAAAATTAAGTGGACCCAACTCACAGTACATGTAGCATTTTCCAATATAAAATGCAAACAAATTGACTTATATGTGCGATTTGTGAAAGAATGGATAATTTATATAATCAAGAAATATTATTCTCTCATTAAATGAACTCTTAACAAAATGACAACTAAGCCATTAAAAAATTAATAAAGTAAGGGTAATTTGGTCTGTCCAAATTTTTACAAAAATATTGGTCCTTAGAGATAATAAAATAAATAAATAATAGTAGATAGTAGATAGTAGATAAATTAGCTTTTGTGAATGATAAATCCTTGCTTCCTTTCAAAGAAAAATTCTCCCAACAATCTCGATATTCCAGTTAATCATTTTCTTTTCGTGCAGGTGATAGACACTTGAGGCCTCATGTGATTGCCGATCCAGAGCTTATGATCGTCCCTCGAACAAAAGAAGACGAGTGCCTCATTTTAGCTAGTGATGGCCTATGGGACGTGATGACAAATGAGGAGGCTTGTGATTTGGCCAGAAAAAGGATTCTACTCTGGCACAAGAAAAATGGGCCCACTCTACCCGAAGAACGAGGGCACGGTGTTGATCCGGCGGCCCAGGATGCGGCTGATTATCTCTCACGTTTTGCTCTCCAAAGGGGGAGCCGAGACAATATCTCGGTCATCGTGGTAGATTTGAAAGCTCGAAGGAAGTTCAAAAAGAAGAAATGAAAAGTTTGCAAGTTTGTGTTTTAAAAAGAAAGAAGAAAAAGAGACACAGAGAATGGAGGAGAATGGAAGATAACTCTGATCTCCCATTCTCCTCTCATCTATCCAAATCTTCGTTTGGAGGGTTAATAATTAACCGAGGTTTGTTGCATCTAATTTAGAGAGAGATGTAATATCTGCATTTATCTTTGGTGTATCCCTACAAGAAGGGATCAAATTCTGAACTGAGAAAAGACTATGAAAGAACATAGTCTTAGTTTGTCGGTGTAGTAGATGTGAACCAAATGTTTCTCCTATTATTTGTAATTTGTAACTTGCAATGTCAGCTGTTTTCAATTAATTTTATTTTATTTTATTTTTATGTTTTATTTTTATTTTTTGGAGTTTGCTTGGTAGGGTAGATTAGCTTTTAAGTTCCATTTATTCAGATAAGTGCTGTTTGATGGGATATATATCAAAACCTTAATGAGGCATGAGATGTGTTTTTTAAAATGTTTTGAGCTTATCAAAAGAAATAACTAAATAAATAAATAAATAATTGAGGCAACTTTCAAGGCAATGTTCATCGATATCTTTGTTTCAAATATAATTTACCAGTCAATTTTAGTTAGATAGAATTTATCACCAATTTTAGTTATATAGAATTTATCACCAATTTATCACCATACACGTGAAGCGCACCGTAACAGGGTGAGCCTAGATACACCATAGTAAGGTTCTATCTCAAAACTCATACCAATACCAATTGGTGGAAGGAGAAATAGTCCATTAGGCTTATAAATTATGTGTATTTTTCATATATAAACCATGTGAGACAACTCACAAGTAGTATTATATTCTAATAGAGACAACTTTCAAGAATGTTCATCTCTGATTCAAATATAATTTATCAATCAATTTTAGTCAAACAGAATTTATCACCAATTTTATCGAAAACTTAATCAGTTAGTTTTTAGTTTCTGGCAACAAATTATCAACTTGAAATTTAAGATTAATTTGTAGTTTTTGGTTTATAGCCACAAATTATCAACTTCAAATTTATAATTGAATTTTTAAGTTGTCGGCTACCTTTGTAATTTAGTCTTTTAGCTAAATCTACCTAAATTCTGTAGACAATTTCCAATCTAAGTTACAAAGGATTCATTTATCAAATGATTCATTTCATAGATAACCGAACTTACAATCGGATGCTAACTAGCATACGATTAATTGGTTAGCAAAGGATTAATGGAAGAATGGGCAAAAAGGTATTGCTTCTTTTTATACACCATAGCTCCCAAAATGTTATATAGTAAACATGTCATACTCCAACGAGAAAAGAACACAAATAAGACATAACATGGGTGAACTTTGGAAGTCCAAATCTCATTGAACACTATATTTTGCACACAAAATACAATCCAAAACAAAACTTACATCAAACCCATCTTTCTTTTGTCATCAGGAGAAAACACTGATCTACAAAAGCGAACTTTAACTACAAATCCAGTGCTCTGCCGTTATACTCGAATTTTCAAGACTAAAACGAAGTGTTACATTCAAGGCTCTACAAAGTTGAAGGTAAATTTGGACAGCAAGTGGGGAATCCCAGATAATATCTGACCATATGTCTGTACAACACAATAAATTCGAACACATTAAGGTCCAGTTGAATAAGACTAATACCATGCCCAGGAATTATAGCATCAGATTGCATTTTGAATCATAACATGAACAGGAAAAAAATAGGAAAACCAAAATATCTTCATCAGCCAAGGTCCGTATGGATATTTCAAGTTTCAATCATGTTAGATGTTCCATACTGTATTCACAAATGGAAAACAATAATCAGTTATATATACATTACAATGTACCTCCTCATTGTCATACAGTTGGCTCAAGGGAATAGCAAGAAGTCTGAAGTTCTTGGGCACAATAAATCTTCTACTAGGGGGCAGCTTGACAAGAAAGATCTTCGTACACTCCTGAAAGTGAGAAAAAATACAAGCACTTGGATAAATCAGAATCTACCAGAAGCTTCCGAAATTTAAACAAACAAAACATGAGATAACAATTACTTTAGGCCTCTTCATGTTCGGTGGGCGGTAAGGGTAGAGTACACTTTCAAAGTCGGGTTTCCACCACATTCCAAGACATTCTCCGACCTGAAAATTGTGAAAAAAAAAAAAAAAAAAAATAGATGCAGAGTTTACCAATCAAAATTCCGTTTTAACATTTGAGACTCGGCATATATTATGTATACCTCCCACTCAGGTCCACGACCATGTTCACCAACAGATAGCTTGCTCGAGAGCTTGCGTTTTAAGCACTCAATATCTGATGCACAACAAGAATGTTATGATTTTATGAACCTTGCAGTTAGATAAGATTTCTAACCAACTTCATATAAAGACTCTCAACATTATTTTTCTGCCTTACCTGATTCTCCTGGTCGAGAGCGGCCACCCGGGAGTTTATAGATTGAGTTCTGCTCTTGCAGCAACAAGAGATGGGGGTGTTTGAATAGTTCTACCTGCAATAGACTGGTTTTGTCACGTATTTATCTGTACAATAGTCTCAAAACTTTAAATATTCGGCTGATTCGCTGAATTTTCAGAAGTATTGACGCACATAATACTTGGTACAGTCAAATTAGAAATGGTGAGAAGCTTGTCAGGTTTCAATGTTTCATTTGGACAGAGTGAATGAACAATAAATTTCATTCCACAAGACAACCAGACTATTTCCACACGATCACTAAACAGAAATACACAGTAACATATGGCAAAGCCTCGTGTTCTGCTCAACCACGATCATCAGAGAACACCTTAGCTTAAGTCCTTTAATATGGAAACAAATGCGCCAATGGAAACTATATTTTTTTTTTCTTCGTCCGACATATTCAAAACACTATATGAATTACAATGTTATAATGATATCAACAGTCCAAATCGACAAGTCTGTGCAGCAGATAACTCTTTATCCAAGTTATAAACCTAATGATGAGCTGAGGTAATAAAACAAGACATTGAAACAATAAATAATCAAAATCACGAACACAGCCAAGACCCCACATTTGAGGCAGAAATCAATAACCATCCATTTACTGCTCCAATCACTGAACTCCCAGAACGTATTTAGCAAAACCCAGAACAAAAAATTCAAAATAATCGGTACAGAAAATACAAAATGGAAAAGCACCAACCGCAATCACAGCAGCCACGCAGTTCCTCATCCCATGTGCATCATAACTGAAATCCCAAATGAAAAACAACACAAGTAAAGTGACAAAAACAAATAGCTATGGGATATAACCCAAAAGGGTCCATTTACTCAGTACTCAAAAAGAAACACGCACACACACAAACACATAGACACACATACTCGGCTTTCATTCGCAGAACACGATCGGCAATGGTCTCGTTCTTCGGGCAGATCGAACCTTTGGAGCCGAAGTAGTAGCAGCTAAGTGGGTAAATGTCAATCACGCTTGAGCTGCTCCGATTGGAGTTACCGTTTTCTGGAACCGCCCGAGGACCATCCATTTGCTGAGTGAATTCGGTTGATCAGCTTAACGAAAAAGGGAAAGAAAATAACAAGTACAAATGCGAATGGCATTTGGCGGTGAGAAGGGTGTAGTAAATAAATAAATATAAATATAGTTAGTGGGGAACGAAAAAGAATACGTGTCTATTGTTGAGAAAACGGGAGGTTCAAAATAAATACTTATTAGTATGACACTCGTGTAATATATATGTTGATAAAACATATGTTGTTGTATAAAAATACAAAAATAGAAAATATAAAATTTCCAAATCTCACCTACTTAAATTCAATTTTTGTAAGATAAATAATCGAATTTAATTTTTGTAAGATGAATAATCGAGATGAAGGGAATCAGAATGAAGGAGGATGGTGATTTAAATAATGTAGAGAACAACTACGCTTTATTCATTTAATTTAATAATAAATGACACCCGTGTACTACACGAGTTGTTTGAAAAAAAATATATAAACATAAAATAATAGAAAAAACACATGTTGTATAAAACTGCAAAAAATAGAAAATACAGAATTTTCAAGCCTCTCCTACTTAAATTCAATTTTTGTAAGATGAATATAATTGAGATGAAGGGGAATCAGAAGGAAGGAGATGGTGATATAAATAATGTAGAGAACAACTACACTTTATTCATTTAATTTAATAATAAATATAATTTTGGAGGGAATTGGTTTAAGCAAAAATATATTAGTGGAGGACAAAGATATATTATTGTTTACATTAATTATATAAATAAAATAATATATAAAGTTAAATTTTTTATTTTGGTATTTCGTGAATTACGTCTAAATTATTAAGTATTATAATATTAAGCAAAAAAATCTATTTATTTTTTTATTTTGGTATTTCATGCATTACGTCTAAATTTTTTATTATAATATTAAGCAAAAAAATCATTTACACGGCATATAAGATAAGAATCCTATTTATTTTGAGGTTGCATATAAGATAAGAATCTTATTTATTTTGGAGTTGGAGGTCAAAAAATCCTTTTTACACGGCATATAAGATAATAATCCTATTTATTTAGGAGTTGGAGGGGATCGGATTAAGCAAAAAACTTATTTATTAAATAGTTTATTTTAAACAATTAGTGAATGTATCCGAACGAAAAGCTGAATCATGTAATGTTGCCAAGTAAGCTTCTGAAGCGTGCGAGGCAGCCATTTAGACTCAGCACATTTTAAAATTATATTAATAAGAGGGGATTTACTAATACAACACCAGTTTAACAAATATTAAAATATTTACCGATAAAAAGAAAAAAAATTATTAATTTTGAAACTTTTAAAATTATATTTGATAAGGGAAAAAATATACATTTATTAAGCGATACGTGGCTCAGGAGAATAAAGACACGTGTATACCGAGAACCGTTAGTGCCAAGGTCAAGGCTGAAGCTCAACTTCAATTTAGGCCCAAGTTCCAGAAGAGCCTTACTTGAGGCCCAAGGTCCCGAGGAGCCTTGCTTTAGGCTCAAGGTCTAAAGGTGGCCCAATTGGTGGACCATAGTCCACCAAGCTAGTGGGCTGGGAAGTCCTCCGTCTACACAGGGAAGACCTGGCCATCCGAGGCCGTCCGACCTCTATAAAAGGATGACCTAGGTCAAGGTAGGCCACACACTCTCTTCTGCTCAATACTCTACAGCCGCCACCCAAAATCTAAAACCGATTCTAACTTAGGCATCGGAGGATCTACCCCGGGTTCTGTTTTGCAGGCCGGAACAAAGGAGACGCACCAACGAGGACGTCGAAGCATACTTTGCGGTCACGTGTCCTTGAACTAACATCAGGTATTTCTTGTATCATCAATTGTCGCCGTCTGTGGGACCCGACGACTTAGGAAGAGGATTCATGGCAATACAGAGGATAGGGGAAACCAGTCGAGGGACGCGAGGCGTTTCGCAACACGATCAACCCCTAGGAAGCCACGCGAACTCTCAGGCTAACCCTAACCAAGGCCAAGGTTCTCAAGGTCCAGCTACCTCGGAGACGGAGGTTGAACGACTATAGAGAGTGGAGAAAGAACTCCTTGAACTGAAGACCTTGATGAAGGGTGTGTTGGAAAAATAAGCATCCTTAGGTCAAAAGGACAAAGAAGCCAGCCATGGTGAAGGTTCTAAAGCCTTCAACGATGAAGCCGAGGTCAGCTCCAAAAGATACCTCGAGAGAGAAAATTTCACACCTGAGGATGACAACCTTAAGCAAAAGCTTGAGGAGATGAATGAAAGGCTCGGCGTGGTGTGGAAAGAAGTCAGAAAGTCGACGTCGAATATTTTCTCGCCCACCGAATCCCCTTTTGTTGAGAGCATCATGAAAGAGAAAATCCACTCTAACTTCAAGATGTCTCAGATAGAGAATTACGATGGAACCTCGGACCTCCGTGACCATCTTGAGAATTTTCAAGCCCTTATGATGCTTCAGAGGGAGACCGACGCCATCAAATGCCGAGCGTTCTCGACCACGCTGAGAAAGAGTGTCAAGGTTTGGTTTTCTTCGCATCCAAACGGCCTCTATCTATTCTTTTAAATAGTTGGCACAAGAATTCCTCAACCACTTTGTTAGTAGCAAGCGGTACAAGAAAGCATCAGCCCATCTTATGGGCGTTCGTCAGAGATCGAATGAGACGCTAAGGGAGTTTATCCAACGTTTCAATATAGTGGCACTAGAGATTGAGGACTTAGACCAGTCTGTGGCCTTGGTCGCACTTATGAATGAGGTTCAAAAGTCATCAAGGTTTGCTTTCTCTTTGGCGAAAAAACCACCGCTATTCCTGCCTGAACTCTTCAATAGGGCTGAAAAATACATCAACGCTGAGGAGATGTCCAAAGTTGAGGGGAAAGACGAGCGAGAGACCACTGACAGAAAGAGGATAAGGGATCCAGGTGTGGATAATGGTGGAAACAAGAAAAAAATGTGGGATAGGTTGTCTGTCACCACCAGCTCATCGAAGGATCGGTCCAATCTCCCGAGGTTCGAGAGGTATACTCCTCTACGTGCTACAAAGAACGAAATCTTGATGTATATTCAAGATAAGGACTATGTCAGATGGCCAACCAAGATGAGAACCCCACAAACAAAAGTAGTTGGGATAAGTATTATCATTTTCACCGAGACCACGGTCATGATTTCGAGGATTGTGAAATCCTGAAAAATGAGACTGAAGACTTGATAATACCAAAAGCTTCTTCCAGGTGCAGACTGCTGAAAAAAAAAATATTTATATATTGATGTGTATTTGAGGGTAGAATATGCCACTTTAAAAATTTGTCATTGAATAAGTGGCAAATGAGCCTTATTCCAGGGTGCAAACTGCTAAATACCAAAAGCTTTGTTTTCAATTTTGCTTTGAATTTTCTGCCCAAGCAGCTGGCTCGACATCAACAGTAACCCTCTGGTCCGAGGTCCCCCTCCATTTTCTTTGCGAGTAAATTAAACAGTTTATCGTTTTCTACCTTTTCTTTCTCGATACATTGCTATTCTAAATTTCCTTTGTCTGATTGTTTTTTCTCTTTTTCTTCTGTATATCTTGAACTCAAATCGCTGATATAGTATTACANAACTTATTTCTTGATAATCTAACCTTTTATTTTCCTTGTGCGCATTCACTGATTTTTCTTGCAGATATTTTGCTTCTTTTAGTTCCTACCATGGCTCAGTGTTGCCTCTCTTGGCTTCCCATACCCTATCCTCCCTATCCCCACACAACCAATTTCAGCCCCAAATTCCACATCTCAAACTCACTTTCTTTCCCCAACTTCCACGCCAAATGCTTCACCACCGGTGCCGGTCCGGTTGACGGAGCAAAAAACGGCGGCAACGGCAATCCCGGCGGAGGCGGCAACCACTCGGGCGGCAACGACGACGAACCGGAGCCCCAATCCCCCGGATTCCAAATTTTCGGGCCTCTCGTGAGCGGGTGGCGTTCGAGGGTCCGCGCTGACCCACAGTTCCCTTTCAAGGTCCTGATGGAAGAATTAGTCGGCGTCAGCGCGTGCGTGCTCGGCGACATGTCATCCCGGCCCAACTTCGGGCTCGACGAGCTCGACTTCGTCTTCTCCACCCTCGTAGTGGGCTCCATCCTCAACTTCGCCCTAATGTACATCCTGGCCCCGACCCCAATATCCGGCCCGGCCCAAACCCTCCCATCTATCTTCTCAACCTCTCCCCCAAGCCACATGTTCGAGCCCGGTCCGTACACCTTCCCAGCCCGATTTGGCACTTTTGTCTACAAAGGCCTCGTTTTTGGGGCAGTCGGGCTTGCGGCCGGGCTTTTGGGGACTGCCATTTCTAATGGGCTGATTGCGGCCAGGAGGCGGGTCGACCCGGGTTTTGACCCGCCAAACAAGCCTCCACCGACTGTGCTCAATGCTGCCACGTGGGCAGTGCAGTTGGGTTTGAGTAGTAATTTGAGGTACCAGGGATTGAATGGGATCGAGTATTTGCTGGCTAAGGGATTGCCACCTGTCGTTTTTAGGACATCGGTTGTGGTTTTGAGGTGCTTGAATAATGTTGTTGGGGGAATGTCGTTCGTGGCTCTTGCTAGGCTGACGGGCTCGCAGTCTGTTGAGGTGGATAAGGTGAAGAATGGGAAACAGGCCTGAGTGATTCCCATCTTCTCTGTTTTTTTGGAAAAAATGTATTTTTTTTGCAGTTTTCTTTGGATAGGTTATCGATTAGCCTGTGTATTTTGTGTTTTTCTTTCATTAGCTTGGTGATTAGGCGTTGTCTATAGGAATCGTGGTTATCTGGTATTTCGTGTTCTTGGATGGTTATGTTTTGCTGTTTGTGCTTAGAAATTGTATGTGGAAATGAATTTTTTGGGTGATTTGATTCAGTATGTCCATTGTTTGCTATCTTGGATTCGTAAGCTGGTTCGTGAAAAAAACGAGCTCATTTACTACGAGAAAGAGAAATACTTGAACCGGTTTGCATAGGTTGGTGATGCTGTTAGTTTCTATGACATTGTGCATGAGCTCTGTATTCTGCTGTAGAAATTTAGTACATGGGTTTTGGCCAAACTTGCCAAACCTAGTAATTGTAGCATCTAGCATGAATATCTGACAATGTTTTTTT
>BKCP01005072.1:1340675-1408631 GCA_008636005.1 Striga asiatica
CTATTGCTTGATTGGGCCAAATTTGTTTGGTAATTGCTTTGGATTAAATTGTATGATGAGTTTGTTTTTGGTATTTGGGTTGATACATAATATTTATTTTTTTCCCTTGGATTTATTCACCTCCACAATTGATATAACAAGGCAAATTACATAGCTACAATTGCTCCAAGTAAAAATTTTCATATGTACAACATAATAAATTTTATCAATTAAGGAGAGACCTCCATATAACTACTGCACGAAAATATTAAAGGAGAAACAAATTAGTTCTTCACTATTGGAGTTAGTTCTTCACTATTGGAGAAGCAACTTAATACTAATTTGAATGTAAAACAACCACCATAAATAAATTTCAAAATTACTCAAATAATACTTCAAAATAATCCAACTCTAATAAAACAATAACACATCATATTAGTACAAATATTTAGGTCCAAATCAAATTACTCATTAGTCGAAATTGCTACTACAAATAGAGAAGAAGTCCAATAATGCAAATTACGTAACAAGTGTTGCAAATAGTCCTAGATTATGAAATATTACAATGAGACATGCTCCATTCTCCAAATTTTAGTCCTGACTGTCATGAGATGAGCCCTGTTAAAAGACAAATACAAAAAGTGAATTTGAATCAATATTCTTTTATCCCCAACAAAATTAAATATCATCAAGATCAACCTATTCTTAAACCTGAGGTGAATGCGGAAACGGATATCCGAATAAATTCAATTGACCAGCAGCGCCTCCCTACAAAACAAATATATAATATATAAATACATGTCTTTTTTCATGTGTTTACCATTATATTTATATATATATATATATATATATTACCCCTTGAGTTGGATATTACCAAGGTACTTGACTTGATCGGGACTGAGGTGAAAATTGTGGAACTTGGAATGGAAATTGATGTGGTGGAACATTCGAGAATTGGGGAAGCGGTATGTTGGGGAACTGAGGTAGCGGCATATTAGGAACTTGAGTTCGTTGGATACTATTCGATGGTTGTGAGCTTTGAATGCCTTGTGTACTTTGAACTTTTCTTTTCGGTCCCTTTTCACCTGAAAAGGAATAAATTCAATCAAGTTAGAAAAAAAAGAACATTGATTTTTTATTTGAAAGACAATTCAACATTATTTAGCTAAACAAAAAACTTACTTGAAGTATCCCCATGCACCTTCGAAATTCCTTTTCCCTTTTTCTTCTTTTTATCCCAATGACGAGTAATGCATGCATTAGTTAATCCTCTTGACTTGGCCGTAAGTGGATTACGTATTCGCACACTATGCTCATTACCATCATTTTCAACATCATCATGCATACCCGAATCTTCAAGATCCAAATTTTGAATAAAATCAACAATTTGGTCTCTTGTTGAATCGAGTATTGTGTTCAACATGTTTCGTGCCTCCAAGTGAGGTTTACTCATGTGAGCAAGATTATAGGCCGCTCTCATTACTTTGTTCACAAAGACAAGATTGGATTCTTCACCACTTCCACAAGAGACATTAGAAGCCTTAAAATCATTAAAAACCCTCAACCTCGCACATTTCATCCACCTCTTTAAAAGATAAGCCTCCGGTATCACAGTTACATCCATGTAGTTAAACACCATTAAAACATGCTTGCATAAGATTCCCATGGTCTCAAACTTATGACAACTACACCTTGTCTCATTAGTTTGAGTATTCATCAAAACATGCCTTATTCTTAAGCTATCACCGTGGGATTTCACTCGAAACTCTAGCGAAGAACCATCTTTACCATTACTAAAAGGTTGGCCATCAAATTTGCAACTCAAAGAATTAACAAGTTCAATCTCAAACAACCCATAAATAGTAAGCGTGTATACACTAGCAGCATGATTGAGCAATGGGTGGTTCTTAAGAATTTGAGAGGGTTTTTCATGACGACAACGAGTGTCTTCAACCTTCTCTTTTGTGCGCCACTGATTTTGAACTTTTTCATAATTCATTATGAACTCATACAAAGAGCTATTCTTGCTACCTGTCTCTTTTAAGACTTTATTTGCATTCTCACTCCTCGATGTAGCCAAAAGTCCGGCACTGAATAACTTGTTACTAAAAGCTGTAGCCCATTTTCTCCTAAGCTCGTACATGCCATTCAACCATTTATGATCATGCAAATGATATGAATCTACCATAAATTTCCAAGTGTTCTCAAACTCTTCCTCAGACTCGCAATGAGACATGCACTTATACCATAAATCCTTAAAGGATGAATTACCATTTAAATTCTGTGTGAAGGTGCATTTTGATTTATATGCCACTGACACAAACGATGATGAGAATTCGGGAAAACATTTTCTATTGCATTCATCATGGCTTGACATTGATCGGAAAATATTATTTGAGGTTGTTTACCATTCATTGAATCAAGAAATGTAGTGAACAACCATTCAAATAAACTTTGAGTTTCATCCGACATAAAAGCCAAGCCAAATAAAACATTATTCCGGTGGTGATTTATGCCAATAAATGGAGCACATATCAAATTATACTTATTTGTTCTATAAGTAGTGTCAATCGACATAACATCACCAAAGTACTCGTAGTCCACCGCACACCTATAATCCCTGAAGAAAAAATTCATCACCCGATCATCATCATTCAACTGCACATTCCAATAAAAGAAAGGTTCTGCATTTGCCTTGCTTATAAAATGTTGAAGTAATGCACTGGCATCCCCATTTTTAATTTTTGTATGCTTCTTTAATCTCCCAAAATGGTCATATGCATCCTTTCTAATAAAGCCTAAATTTTCAGGCCCATGTGCTTCATTCTCCATGTAAGAAACAGCATTAGCAAAAGATATTCCAGCATTCACCATTGCTTCTAAAGTTGATTTTTTGGCATGAGAAATGTTACGAGCTGACCTTAGCAAATGAGTTTGGTCTGGAGCAAACATTTCATGATTATGTTCAACAACAAATTTACTCACTTGCCAATCTCCCCCTTTCGGCCTCGTAATCTTAAGTTGTGCTTTACATGAAGTTCTAGTTACCGGCTTTTGATAAATTGGTATTTTTTTACTAGAACGTTTTTCATCTTTTTCACCCGCACAAGAACAACTAAAGCTCTTCGACTGAATTTCACTACTACGGGGAAAACAACGTTGATCTCCTTTTCTAACGCTAAATCCTTTAGCATGTGCATATTGACAATAAAGCAAATAAGCATCTTCAATACTATTCACCATTGTACCCACAGCTAATTTACCCTCCAAAACATCAACCATATTATTTGAAGATTGTACCTCACAATGTGCAATGGGCATAAACTCCGACGCCTCCAATTCGGGATGCTCCAAATCAACACCAAAAAAGTCATCTGCTCCGAAATTGGCTCCATTCAAATCTTCATTTAAAAAGGATGAATTGATGTCCATGTTCCTACAATTTTCGCAGAAAAAAAAAATAAATAAAATAAACATCAGTTTCTTAAACAACTTAATTTAATTGATAAACTAATATTTACAAAGATTCATAGTGAAGGTGCATTTACATTAACAACAGAAACTTCAAAACACATAAAAAGGATTAATATTAACAAACATCCAAAAAGACTACAAAATTAAGAAAAAAGTACAGCAACAAAAACATACCCATAGCTACAACAAAAAAAATGACTGAATTTTTTTATTTTTGCTTGGAGATAATAAAAAATTGAAACTAGCAAGTACCTATTTCAGAAAACCGAGAGGATAAATTGGATGTTGGCAATCTCAATTTTGCGGGTGAGAAGTGGTGGTACCGAGCTAGTGAACGGGTCTCGGGCCGGAGTGGAGTCAAGCGTTGAGGGATGTCGCGGTAGTGACGGTGCGCCGGAGAGGTTTAAGGGTCGGCCGGGGTGATGACAGGCGGGCCCAACGCGGTTATGGGTCTCCGGCGACGGGGTGACGGGGCGCCGGAGTAGTGTGGGGAAGTGACGGTGTGATTAGGCGGGCCTGGCGGCGCAGAGGTGGTGACGGCGGGACGAGGCGAGGCCGTGATGAGTTGGGCGGGCGGCGTAGAGGTGGTGACGGGAGAGGTGTTGAAGGCGCACAGATCGGTAAAAAGAATTAGGGTAATTTTTATTTTATTTTAATTTTAACTTTAATCATGCTTCATTTTTCGTAATTGATGGTGTTAACCATAGTTTAGGTTAATTGGTTATATTAATATTTTTATCATAAAAAAATAAAAATAAAAAAAATATATTAAAAAAGAAGAGAAACACGTGTCATGATATTAACATGTAAAGGCAGTGCCTTAACCTGTAGCGTCGAATTAACCCTCAATATCATTATGTTTTTGGATGCAATTGCAGTTAATTAAGTAAAGCCTTGTAGTTGGTGCATGAACTGATGTATGAAAAAAAATTGCGTGTCTAAAATAGATTTTCTTATATGGGCTTCATTTATTTATTTTACACGAAATGGCCTTTAAGTAGTGCTTTTGCTTGTTATGATGAATGCTGCCTGATAAACCTATACTTCACTTTACAAGGTTCACTCTAATGACAGTCGAACAAATAATTATTGAGGGGTACTTGTGGATTCCAAAGATTAAAGATAGTTTCAAATAGGATACTTTTTTAGTCATTAATAACATATAGAGCCTTTATTCAAATTGCATTGTTTGCCAACACTGTCCACTCATTCAGTTATTAAAGCAAACCGAGCTCGAAAACCAATCAAGTTCGAACAACTAAACGAGCTCATTTATTAAACAATTTGATTGAACATGATTGAACAAATCGTGTTCACAAACAGCTCGCACATAATTTGTATTTATTAAACAAGTCGAATCGCATCAAGCCAAGCTCTCACAAGTTTATAAGAGTGGAACTTGAGCCAAATTATTTAACGAATAGTCTAGTCAACTTAATAACAACCTAATAACTTGTATATTCATACAGTACTTATCACTACAAAAAAAAATGTTATATTCCAACGAGAAATCCTACAATAATATATTCCAACGGATATTCCAACAAAAATATTGCGTTGGAATGACTTTTCCATTGGAATTTTAGATGAAATTTAATGATTCCAACGGCTATTTTTCCAACAGTTTTTTACCGAAGAAATTTCCGCTGGAATATGCAATTACCGTTGGAATTTTTATTTTCACATCCATTGAAAAATCGACCGTTGGAATCATCATAATCCAACAGAAATTCTAATGGAAAACTCATTCTAACGGAATATTTTTGTTGGAATTTCCGTTGGAATTCCATTAAAACATATTTATATTGAAACTTTTCGTTGCAATTTCATCATTTTGTTGTAGTGTATTAAGTTTATTATAATATATATTATCACAACAAAAAATTGTTGATTCACTTGTCCAAATTAGTTAAACTTTACCCCTTGTTAGTCGGTATTCCTCTCTCCCGGTTTTGACAGTCTACGGGCGTCAGGGCTTCCTCACGGCGTTCAATGGAGGCCGTTTTCCAACCCTCTTCCAACTGAAGGTCGGCGTTGGGGCTCCTCCTCGGTGTCTGGTGGAGGCCGCCGTCTCCCTCGTCCTCTTGCGTCGGCGCTGACTGACGTGTGTTCCAGTTGTCGTCCTTCCTTCCTTTTTCATAGATCCACTCCCGTTCGCAGATGTGGATGTCAGTTTCGACTCCTTGTATGATCCTTTTAGTCGTTCCTAACTGAATTGGAGTTTTAAAGTTTGAGAGTGTTGGTTCTGCAGATCGAGTTTGTGTTTAGGCTTAAGGTCTTCTAGATGTGTGTGTTGGTTTGGATGAGTGGTGTTCAGTTCGTTACAGAGTAAAGTGAGAGAGATCTTATTATATTATAGTTTATCTCTTTTTTTTAGTCACTATCCCTTTGTGGAGTAGTTTAGTCTTTCTTTGTCTCCATTGTTTTGGAGTTTTTTGTAGGGTTGTTCCTTTTGTAGAGAGGGACTTTTATGTTAAGTAACTCCCCCTAATTCGTTTCTCTTTTCACTTGACAGTTTAAATGATCATGTGGTCAATTGGTTGCCGATTGCACCTTATCTAAGGTTATTATAATAGATGAGAAAAAAAAATAAAAAAATAAAATAGTAATAAGGAAAGGAAGAGTGTGAATATGAATTATTCTTGTTAAGACTTTTTTTTTTTTTCAATTCTTGTTAAGACTTAAGAGTGGAAAATGTGGAATATTATTATGAAGATTAATTAGAAAAGAAACAAAAATGGAAAAATAGACCGAGAAAGTGAGAGTCAACCGACGTAGAGTGGGTAGAAAATAATGGCTGAAAGCATCCTTTCTTCTTCTCCAAATTAAATCCTCCAACCTTCAATCTCCATGACTATAACTACAGAGACAAGTCGAGATTAAATACACAGGTTTGATAATTCATGCTTTGCCCTTGTTCTTATCANGGTTCCATTGGTTGGTGGCTTCAACTGGGTTTCCATTGAGGATAAGATTGATGGGCATGTTGGACAATATAGGGATTTTCTTTGTGGGTTTTGCAATTCTGATTTTGTGTTGAAGTTTTGGTGGGCTGTGTTAGTTGGAAAATGATCATAGGACTTTTTTGTTGAATCATATTATACAAATTGGTTGAATTAGGACGTGTAAAGATCAGATTTTGGGCTAAGTTTTGAACTAATTCAGTACAGTATGTGAATCTGAACTATGAGGATTGTGAGTTTTGATCAACTTTTCATCTACGTGCTGAATTTTTCACTTTTCTTCATGCTGAACCTTGATGAAAGAATTGACAGATGTGTTT
The DNA here is from genome assembly GCA_008636005.1 of Striga asiatica. Classification (NCBI taxonomy): domain Eukaryota; kingdom Viridiplantae; phylum Streptophyta; class Magnoliopsida; order Lamiales; family Orobanchaceae; genus Striga; species Striga asiatica. The sequence goes on from BKCP01005072.1 coordinate 1,347,412, forward strand.
TGCTTTGGTTAAGGTACTCAGAGGAGGCTGTTGAAGGGAGAACCAGAATATTATAATTCGCCTCCAGAGGAATGTCCATGGATCAGAGTAATATAACTTTGCTTTTTGTCTCTTGGTTTCCAGTATATTTCAATATCTGTGATGCGGCTTCTTCTCATTTAGCTGATATGCGATATTGTCATATCATACTGCAATGAGTTCTCTTTCATTTTTATTTTATTTTTCGAAAATTGTTGGATTTTTGGTAAGCGTAGAAAATCAAAAGGGCAACTTTCTTTGGCACACAAAGTTAGAGAGAAAATTTGTTTAAGACTTTAATTGATTCCACTAGTTGTGTCCTTTCACGTGTTCCCCGAAAATCTATGTCAGGAAACTTAGATAATTCAATACTTTTAAATTCATGGATTGGGACTTGAGCCAGCGAACCTAGCAATAATCTGAAACACTTCTTCAGATCTCTTTAGGGCATGCCATGATATGGCATGAGTTGGAATAAAAGTAGATTTGAGGAAAAATAAATGACCTATTACTATATTTTGGAACTTGTTGGTGTTACAGATGTTAATGTTGAGGAAGGAGAGGGTAGAAATGCTCTTGAGATGGCCAGATCAGTTTCGGATAAGCATCTTGATCTTTTGAGGCCATCCGCCCGATATTATTCCATATTTAAAGGTAGTCGTTTCGTTTGGTTTTCTTGTGATACACAACTAAAAATGGGTTCTGGAGTACTCTTTTTAAATGACAAGTAAATTAACGATCAACCACAAGTTTTCCGATACTCTAAACATAAAGAATGGCCTTTATGATGGCCCAATCGATTTTGTTCGTTTCACCCAATGCTTATACAGTGTCTGTGCTCATTAATAGTACCTTATTGCCATCCAGAAAATTTGGGTGTGTGTTCTTATTTCTTGTATTTTTTATGTGAATGTTTTGTGCTCTAGTATGTAGGTAAGGTGTGTATGTTTTTGTTGTCTCACACTGTCTGTATTAGTTGCTTTCTCCTCTGTTTTCTCATCTAGTTTGTAGGTAAAGTGTGTACCTTATACTCCTTCCATAGCATGAAGATAGGCTTGTTTACTTAACTCAATTTAATAGAGCATTAATACCTGCTACTAGGATAAAGCATTCAGGACTAATTTACTAATATACCCTTTAAGGCCATAAAGGGAACTTATAACATTTTTGTGGGACAAGCGAAAAATAGTTATCAAACCTAACTTCGTGGTACGAAGGGATTAAAAAGAGGTTAGCCTCAGAAATTTTCTAGTATATTTAGGTTTCTCCATAATTCTAAAAGTTTTGTTTCCATAGGACAAGCAACAGATTCAACAGACCGGGCAAAAGGCAAGTATACACTGATTAGAGGCGAGGATGACACTCAACTGGGGTTATATGATAAGCCTCTTCCTTGCTTTGGCTGTGGAATTGGATGGTTCTCGTAAGTATATTATTCTCAGATACGTTTATTTGCTACATTTTTTTTCCAATTCACCTCTTTGTCATAATTTAAAATGTTGTGTTATTCTTTCAGTTTCCTATTGGGTTTCTTGTGCCCCCTAATGTGGTATTATGCTACAATTTTGTACTTTGGGAATTATTATCGAAAGGATCCTAGGGAACGAGCTGGACTTGCTGCTTCTGCTATTGCTGTAAGCCTATAACTCTCGGTTTTTTTTTTTTTTTTTTATGCTGATTTATGCTGTAGAATTAAACTAAGACCTGGATTTGTACTTTGCAGGCCATGGGCTGCTCCATCATATTGCTAATCGTAGTCTTGGTTCTGATTTTCTAGCCGACTTTCTAAATGCACCACAATCGATGCTTACTTGAACCAGTGTGCAGCAATTGATATTCTGTATACGTGTTGATATCAATTCTTGATGGATATAATGAAAATGCTTCATAGAGTTGAATTTTGTGAATCTACCCTTTACATAATAAATACATGGGACGAAAAGCAATGTTCCATTTAGTTACTTTTCTTATCAAAAAGATTGAGCAAATTGCTGAAATTGCAGCACTTTTTGTTTTTGGTCTACTTCAATTTATGTTGCAACATTTCAATCATCACGACTAAATGGAAATGCAAGATAAGATATCTCATAGGGCCTGTCTTACATCGAATTGGCAAACAGAAATATACTCCTCACTGCAAAGTTACAAAATGTAGTTCTACTCAATGGTGCCAAGGGTCAAAAAGTAAAAACCAATATATCAAATCGATTGAGTTCTGGTGAGAACAAAAATTTCGGCGAAATTCAAGAAATCGCTCCACACTGCACGAGGCACAGTTTTAGCTGGTGGTGGCTAACCGGACAAATTTCCCATCGACAACAAATCTCGAGCTTGATTTTATCTGCCCAACATTTTTAATTGTGTGAAGAGATCATAACTGTTAGAGAGTAGGCTAGAGGAGGACTATACAATCTTGAAAACACAGAACAGATACAAATGCAACAAGTAACTTACCTTCTGGTCAATAAGTTCATATACTTGCCTTCTGCTTTCTGTGTGCCCAGATTCCTTCAGAGATTTCATGACAATTTTCCCTAGTTTCTTAAATTTAATCGCACCACCATCTTCATTCTGCCAAATCCAAGAGAAGACGTTATCACATCACTATGTTATACAATACACCAACAAACACACACAAAATGACCCATAGGTAAATACTTCAGATTCCTGTAAAACGACAAACTAATTATCTATATCATTCTCTCTTGACTCCCTATTCCCTAATCCATGCAGAGGCTACACCTAAAAACAGTGCTCACGATCAAAGGTCAGGGAAAAAAGATGAATTTTCTATGATCTCTCTATAATGAAGCATGAGTAATCCAAGTCCAGATCCTGAATTTCCAATTTTGTATAGATCAAATTCCTTCACCATATTCCAAAAACACGAAAAGATTTTATTTACTAGAATCCGGAAACTTACAGATTTCAAAGCGGCCGTAATCAGCTTTTTCCACTTTATAGTCTTCTTGGCAATGTCCTTGCCAGCACTGGAATGTGGTTCTCCATCTTCCTCTGTTGCACTTTGTTTGGCCTTTTTCGAGCCCTTTTCTTTTTCTGCTCCTATAATTTGAGCATCACCATTTTCAGATGCCTCGAGTTTTCTCTTCTTGTTTGACTCCAAAGAGTTATCCTCCAAAACAGAGCCATCAAGAGCAGCTTTAGGCGAGTTTTGATCTCTTAGTTCCACTGACTCCTTAGTTTCAAGAACTTCATCTTTTGCATTATTGTCATTGGAACTTTTGGCTTCTGCAGTGCCATCCGGCGGCTGTTTTGATGCATGGAATGCTCTTGCTTTTGCCCTGTGCTTTTTCCCATCGGCATGGAGGAGCAGGGTTTGCTTACTTGTGGCCTTGGTGTTACATAGGCTGGACAAATTTGAAAAAAAAAAAATGGTAAAATATTGAGACCCATGATAACTCGAAATGAGGTGGAGTAAGGAGACATGTAAGGCATGAGAAATTACCATGCAGCAAAAAAAGTTCATACACCCCGAAAAAAAATAGATCATGCACACTTCTCAACTCATAATGGTTGATGAAAATTGAGTAAATGACAAATAATAACATGAGCCATATGGCTCAAACAAATAAAAGCATACTATACAACAGTGGAGCTTATTATCCAAACTCACAATGTGCTCAATGGTTGAGTACAGAACTAAAAATTCATTCAGCAATGAGTATTCAGCATGCTGTATCCTCTTTATTTTTTAAAAATATACCTTTCTAGGTCATTGTTACAAGTCTTCCACAGAACCATCGCCCAAAAAATTAAAAATTGAATTCTAATAACCAATTCTTTTACTTCCATCTTGTGGGAGAGATCATAATATAACGAACCGTAAATTCATCAGTCAGGAATGAAACATACGGCACATTCATAAGCCGAAAATTACCTGCAGAACCATGGAGGGCGTTCAGACAATCCGACATTTATGTCGACCTCTGGTTTTGGCTTTGCATCATTCTTGGTCTTAGTGTTTGTTCCATTCACAGCTTTTGTTTGACCCTTTGGACCATATTTTTCCTGCATGCACAATGAGCAAAACCTTAAAAGACAACAATCAAATTCCAGTAGCAGTACCAATTCAGTGGCATAGTATAATTCAAGCGTACAGACATTTCTCCAATTAGAAAACAGCAACCGAAATCATTTTGGAGAGCCAGTTGAATTCGCACCAGATCAACGTACAGCCAAAAAAGAAATAACATACACAACAGCCACACTGACATTAATCACAAATAGGGCTGCAAACGAGCCGAGCCAAGTCAAGCACTGGCCTTATCAAGCTGTGTTTACTGTTTTTTATTGTTGCTTGAACTCGACGACCTGAACATTTTTAGGCTTCACTCGAATGGACAAAAAAAATGTGCTTGGCATGAATTTTGCTGAGGTCAGTTTCAAATTTCAATAAAAAAAATGTCAAATTAGGGGAATTTAGGTAGATATATGTATATTCGAGAGGATATGCTCAAGCTTACAAACTACATGCTCTTCAAACTCAGATTCGAGCTAGTTCAATCACAAGCTTGAGCTGAGAATTGACTTTGTGTGATCGAGGGCTGCTCGACACAGTTTGCAGCCCTAATTTACCAATGACCCAGATGAAAACAAAAATGAAAGAATTTATAACAGGAAAAATTTTACCGCTTCAGTAATGCACTGAGTGTGGCTTTCAACATCCTGCTGCCCAAATATTTGCCCACAATCGATGCACGATAACTAAAAATCAAAGTCAGCATCATCAGAGAAAAGTGAGCTACAGAACCAAAAGCAATTCAACAAAGGGACACTAAATTCAACATTCTTTTCTTGAAAAAGGATAAAAGAGGGAGAGCCGTGGAATGTGGGAACCTTGAAAGCAGAGCATTGTCTGAAATGATTGGCGAGCTTGGGTTTCTTAAGGTTGTCTCCACAGTCCTCGCACTGAAACCACACCATCGCTCCCCACCTCCACTGCGTCTGCGTGTGTTCTGTCGATGATGGAAAGTTCTTGATGGCCTTGCCTTTGAATTTTGGGGTTTTGTCTAGGGTTTAGTAGAAGTTACAAAATTATATAAACTACTTGGGATATATCTCCAAATAGACCTCAAATAAAAGTGAAGCCCACTGGGATTAAGATCCCAAGCCCGACGAGTTGTTGGGCATATTCTTTTGAAGAAATACCCTCCTGACCACTTTTATTTTATTTATGAACAAAATTCTACCCCAATCCAAAGAAACGAGTGAAACTAATATATGTCTTTTTTTTTTTTAACCAACGATAGATTATTCTCATAAATAAAACAAAGTTCAACATACAATACAAGCCGCAAGATAGGAGCACCACCACACAGTGGCCTAGATAACAAACCCAAAAACTAATCGACTAGAGCTGATCACATTTCCAGGGTATAGCATTTTAGCTCCAAATGAACCTATACCCTTAACAACTAACATACATCTACCAAATCTACCAGCCTCAACACCCATAAACCAAACGTAACCGACAACCTATTACCCCAAACAAGAAAGCCTATTGATTATTATTCCGGATAAAATCTGACAGGTCCTTCTGTGCTGCCTCAACCACTCTATGTGCCGGTCTCATTTCTCTTTCAAACACCCATAAATTCCGGGTCTTCCAAAGCCACCATAAGATATATGTGGACAATTGTAAGAGAGCTTCGGAAATGACCCCTTTGGCTATTGTGCAAATCTGTCTCCACCATGTGATAAAAGTGTCTGTGCTTTGTGGTCCATTCCAATTAACTGGTGCTAGCTTCCAAACTGTTTCAGCAAACCTGCATTTAAACAAAATATGGACTATTGCCTCATCTCCTTCTCCACACATCCTGCATATATGATCTACTTGAACTCCTTTGTTCCTCAGATTAGTGCTCACAGGTAATGAATCATTACAACACTTCCATATAAAATGTTTGATCTTGCCCATTACCTTAAGCTTCCATGTCCTTTCTCTACACCTCATATCAGTCTCCAAATCCTTGCTTGATTGAGCTGTCATTTGTCTAAGGAATTTGTCAGTAATTAATTTGGAATATGTGGACTGAACAGAGAACATACCTTTCCTCTGTGGTTCCCACCTCCATATGTCCTCCAAATTAGGATCCAATGTATCAATTTTAAGAATAGAATTACTGACTCAGGAGTAAATGTTGCCCTGACTTTGCTAACATCCCATTGAGTTCCATCCTCATTCAACAAATCTTTCACCTTCTGCACTCCCCTGGCAACTCCTGGTAACAACTGCACCTCCTTTCCCAGTCTATCTGGAATCCAATGCTGATCCCATATGTTGATGTTTTGTCCTGTTCTAACCTCAATCCTCATCCACTGACCACAAACCTTGAGTACTGACAGCCAACTAGCCCAAAACCATGATGAATTATGTGTCTTTTGAGCTTCAAATAATGATGAGCTGGGATAATATTTAGCTTTAAGCACTCTGCTCACTAACCTGTCAGGTTCTGTCACCAACTTCCACAACTGTTTAGCTATCATTGCTATGTTGAACAACTGTACATCCTGGAACCCCAGGCCCCCATGAACCTTAGCCAGAGTTAGCTTGTTCCATTCAACCCAATGTAACCCTTTCTGGAAATCTGTTCCCTTACTCCAGCAAAACTGCCCACACAATTGAGATATAGCTTTGCATAATCCTGTAGGCAGTACAAAACAAGACATAGAAAAAACTGGTAAAGCATTAAGGACAGCTCTGATCAAGACTTCCTTACCTGCAGTGGACAGCCATTTATTCTTCCAACTCTGGATTCTGCTCCTCACAGCCTTCAAAACAAAATCAAATGCCTCCTTTTTTTATCTACTTATTCCCATAGGTAGACCTAAATATCTTGTTGAAGTATGTCTTTGAATTCCAGGCAATAATGAGCAAATTCTGTTTTGGATTTCTATTGGGGTATTTTTACTAAAAAAGATGGTGGACTTGCACATGTTAACTTGCTGGCCAGTAAATTCTTGAAAGTGTTGCAGGATTCTCAATAAACACATAGTTTGTCTTACTTCTGCTTTGCAAAAAATCAATGTGTCATCTGCAAACATTAAGTGAGTCAAGGTGGGCCCATCTCTTGATAATCTCAAACCTGCAAAACTGCCTTTATCCACTTCTCTTCTGATCCTTGCAGACAATAATTCAGAGATGATTAGAAACAAATATGGAGATAATGGATCTCCCTGTTTAATTCCTCTAGAAACTAATATATGTCATATGTGCTTACATGTATTTTTTATATGTCATATGTGCTTACATGTATTTTTCTCTTTTATTTAACCATCACTTCACGTTATTTATATCATACTTTTTCATCAAATCACCCTTATTTATTTTATTTTAAATATTATTTTATTATAAATTCAAAAACCCACTAACAACTAATCATACCACTTTTTTCAAATTAATCATACCAAACCAAAAAATCCAAACAAAATCAAAAACAATTTTATCCAAGCATCCTCTTAGAACCTTGTTTTGAAGTTGGTAATTGTGAATGTAAAGAAGTGGAGTTGATAGCTTATTGGATAGCTTATTTACCGAGTTCTGACTCAAGTCTTTTGTGTTTTACAAATTCTTGTTTGTAGTCGACCTAACAGAAAAATCACCACTGTCTCTAAGAACAGTGCAGTCATAACCTCACAATCCTTAATTTACACACACTCTCATGCACGTTCCCTAACGGCAAGCACAATATTCCCACCTAATCGATAAAGTGTGTCGAGCTATTATTCGGTTTGAACAAAAATATAGGTTCCAATCGAAAAAGGTTAGAGCCGAGATTGAATTCAACTCGCCACTATATGGCTTTAGATATAAGGTTGTCTAATATGGAAAATATTATCTTCTCGCTTTATCATTGTTCTTTCTCTCCTATCATCCTTTCAAATTTAGGGCGTGCTTGGATACAAATACACCACTTAAAATGAGTTTGTTTTTTGTTAACTATGGTTAATTCTAAAAAATGTGATATGGTTAGTTAGCGAGATTTTGAATTTATATTAAAATAATATTTAAAATAAAATAATTAAATATAATTTGATGTATAAGTAGGAGATAGATTATGTGAATAATTGATTATTTAAAATTATATAAGTTGATGAATAGTTAATTAAAGTTGACGTAATGTGTAAAAATGATTGATTGATATTATTTAATTATGTTGATAATATTGAGGATAGTGAGATTGAGTTAAAGTTGAGTTGAATATTAAGTATGAATTGAAAAAAATTATCAACAAACAATTATAACTATTTTTGTATTTTTAATAATAGTTAGACTTCATGGTCGAAGTCTTAAAAATATGGCCCTATAAGTTAGACCAACTTTTAACCATATATCATTCATTGGAGGTGCTATAGCATCACATCCCAAAAAGATGTGAAAAATTAAAACCAAGTTTTTCTATACTTACAACCTTCTTTTTCTTTTTTATATTAATTAGTTGAATCACTTGATAAATTATAGTATTATTTTCACTATTTAGCTCAATTTCCTAAATAAGAGAACCATTTTAGTATTTAGGATCTTTTCAATTGATTTAAAATGGAAAAAAAAAATAATAAAACAAAGAATTCGCTTACTTGAAAAATATGGTGGCCGGTGGGTAGAGCTACAAACGAGTCGAGCGGCTCACGAACCGAGCGCTCGACTCGAGCTCGAGTTGGACCGAACTTGAGTCGAGCTCGAGTGGCTAGTCCATATTTTGCATTGTCGAGCGACTCGTCGAGTGACTCGATATATATTAAATTACTAAAATACTTCTTATATATATTTAAATATTATAGCACAAGTGCTTGATGATAATTTCACTTAAAAAATTTCGAGCCGAGCTCGAGCATTTGATTTCGAGTCGAGCTCGAGCTATTGTATTTTCTTATCGAGTTGAGCTCGAGCCTCATAAATCGAGCTCGAGCAGCTAAAAAAAAATTCAATCCTGCTCAATAAGGGCAATGCTCGACTCGACTCGGATCGCTTGCAGCCCTACCGGTGGGGAGTGGTTTGTACGCAAACGTCTCTAAATTTAGAGATATATATTATTGATAAACTATTTTGTGTGCCAGCAAATGTTAGGCGGCAACCAATTGTAAAACCCTTAATATTTGCACTTGCAAACAGAAGGCTAATTGTCTTTAATTATAAAAATCATCCTTTTTAGTACAAGAGCGCAATTTACACTTTTGCCATATAATGGTGAAATGGTCTTCACCCGGGCTCCTTCAACTCGGACGATCTCCGAACCTGCAAGAACTCAACGCCGGGAGGGGGTCCCGGCGTCGGGCCTCCGATGCCTAAGTCAGCACTCACTAAAATGAGAGTGTAGTAATGAATGCAGAGAGAATGAGAGAATGAGATACCTTAGCACCTTTTATAGGGAAAGTGTACCTTATGACCCAAGTTGTGTTTGTCTAATACTATCTTGCCACGTGTCCTAGTCCATGTGTAGGCTTATTATCCAATATATTTCTTTTTTATCCATTAAAACCGGTCTAATATAATATCTTATATCACACACACACACATATATGTAATTGATTACATACATTAATGCGGAACTTAGTTAATCGTTAAGCTAATCGATCTATCATAATTCGTGAATAAAATGCATATTTATATAATTATACTATCAAATTTCATACTTAAATTGTTTCTAAAAGTATGGCACATTTTAAAATGTATTTATATTCACAAAAATATTATACATATAAGAGCATTTCAATGCTTAAATGTTGTGGTAAATTGTATTCTACATGAATATATTTAGTAAAGTCACTATTTTTCATCCTCCGATGCATAATGTGATAAAAAATATTGTGATGATATGAACATAGTTAATGTTTACAATGTAGGAAGAATGTGGTCCATTCACATTTTCCTATACTTTACCTAACTAATAAAGAGGAGAGAGAATTGGTCTTACCAATTCCAACCTATTTAATTATATAATTATATTTATTTATTCTTTTTTAAATGTTTAATATTTGGTAAGTTGACAATATTGTAGTTAGACTATTAATTTTTTTTTTAAATTTCATAATTATTAATTAACATTTTTCTTACATGCTTCACAAATCAGTGAATCACAAGTCACAACCCATTTAATTTATTGACATTTATCAAAATTTATTCTATAATAAGTTAACAACATTGAATCATTGGCAATGCTCTAATCATTAGGCCATCCTGATAATATGTTGACCATATTTTGATAGTAAAGCGTCAAATTTAGAAAAAAAATTCACTCGATAACAAAATTTTTGACAGAAAAATACCTATTACGGATAATAAATATTTCAACTTTGTATATGGATATAATATAGATCATTGTTGTTCCATTTCTACCATATTAAAATTTACAACAAGGTTGGTGTTAGTAAGCCATAGTTATACATCCATACTTATTCAATATCTATATACGTGAGAATCCCCCCTATCTATTAATTCAGAACGTGCTGAGCCTAAATCGTAGGCTCGCATGCTTCGGAATATTACTTGGCGAAATTTCATGCTTCGGTATTTGGTTTGGATAAAATTAATGTTATTTTTATTCTATAAATTTAGGTTCGGACATTCCATATATATATATTAAAAAATTAACTTAGGTAATTTTATAACACTTTGACTGATATAACCCTCCAATTATTTTGTAATCTTACATCTAACAACAATCAAGGCATATTTATTTGTAATATTACACAAGCTAACAGAGTAAAAAACGGAACCATCAATATTCCATTATTTTCTTTCCAAATGGTGTATGTCATCTTCCTCTTTCCAAATGGTGTATGTCCTCTTCCTCTTCCTTTTCCAATTGAATTTTCTGTCAAAATTAAAACTCTTCATCCCACTTTCAGTAAGGTGCCTCTTTGATTATGTTGGTTAGTTGATTTTCCCCAATTTGATAAACCCTAGCAATTGGGTTCAATTGATTTGAGCTCGATTTTTTCGTTTTTCGAGAGTAAACGCACAGTTCTCTCTCTCACAAACTGAGTTGATTTTCGTGAATTCCCATTTTCTCTTCCTTCAAATCCTAGAACTCTATGTCAATAAAGGATCGAATGCTGGACTCTGAAAAGGAAGATAATGGTTGGAGTCCCTTATCTCTCATCTCCTTTTGATTGAAAGCAGTCCCTGAAGCGGGAGGATCCTTCTAATTGATTGCCAGATTCCAATTTTCAGTGATTGAAAGCTCTTGCGCTTTGAGCCATTAGGAAGCGATCTTAAGGCGTGCCGGCTAATGTTGATGAAGAATATCGACTTGCCCTTTTGCCAGATTCCACGTTCGCCTTGGCCTTAAGCAAAAACCGGTTCCTTCCTCGCGATTAATGGTGCGAATCTCTTGGCCCTTTTGTACTTTCTTCTATTTGCTGTACAGATAATTTGATTAATTTTAATATAATCCTTTGTTTTTCACCTTTATTAAATTTTTTATTGTAGTAATTTTGGGGATTAATAGATGATATAGTCTCCATGAATCAATAAAAATCCCCCGTTTTGTGTCTCTTTTTTCCAAAGATTTTATCACAATCACATAAATCACAATAAAAATCTCCCGTTTTCTGTCTCTTTTTTCCCAAGATTTTATCACAATCACATAAATCACAATAAAAACCGATTTTCCTTTAATTTTGTGGTCATTTATATTATTCCTTATTTTGTGTACCTATAAAATTTGTTTCCATTTTGTTAGTCACATCCCCTTTTGGTATTTGATGTTGAAATCAAATTTTTATTTATTTCCATAAATATTTTATTCACACATCTCAAGCTTAATATACTACCATGTATAAAAGGAACTATTTAGTTCATTCTTTTTTATTTGAGTGGGTAAGAAGAGTGTACATCACGTACAATTATGTCAACTACATTAAACTCTATTGGTGAAATCACTAAAGAAAAAGAGACATGGCGAATTCGTGTTCGTTGTTTGCGAGTATGGTTTAAGCACGTGCTAAACCAGCCCGAAATGCGCCAAACTATGGAGATTTGTATTGTTGATGAACATGTATTGCTTTTCATATTAACTTTATCTATCATTTTCGGTTCTTTTTTTTTTTGCCATTTGTTTTCTGTCAAACTAATTTATACTAATTTATATTGCAACTTTTTTATAGGGTGATAAGATACAAGCGACGATTCCGAAATGGCATATTTCAAAATTTGAGGAAATAATTCTTGAAGGAAATTTTTATGTAATGGGAAACTTTGAAATTTTGGACAACACAGATGACTATAGTGCTACCCCACATAAGTGTCTGTTGAAGTTTCATAATTTGACGTCCGTGAAGCTGCTGTTAGAGAATCTTAACATTCCTCGATACATGTTTAATTTCGTTACCTTTGACGAGCTTCGGAATAACCATGAGTACAATTCGCGTTTATTTGGTATGTAAAAGAAACTTCATATTCGACATTTATATTATTATTATACTAATATGAATATTAGTTTCATGTAATATCTGGTTACATGTTCAGAGTCCAACAAACCAACTAATTTTATTCGTATTTTCATTATTCTTATTGTCATGTAGATGTGATTGCCGAAGTCTATGATGTTGATGAACTTGTCAAAATGGATCGGGATGGTAATCAATTGACGAGAATTAAGATACATCTCCGGAACTTGAGGTATGAGATCTGCTGAGTCCCCAAATTATTTATGTTAGATTGCAGGTTTAAGCATAATTGATATACAGGGTTTCTAAATGAATGAGAAATTTTATCTTTCACTGCCTACATTCAATATTTATTCTGTTTAATGGCTTTTTCAGTTATCATATAATGGGCTTCATTCACATTTGGTACTGAATTAGTTGTTTTCAGTTATCCTATAATGGACTTCATTCACATTTGGTTCTGAATTAGTTGTGTTGTTTTTAAGTCCTCAATTGTCCTGTACTGGGTTTGAAACCCACGTCTGGTATTGAATCAGATGTATTGTAGCCTCATCTTTTACTTTCTACTGGATATGATTTAATTTTTATGTTTGTATCTTGGCTTTGATGTGAATAGGTACAGAGATAATTTGTGTTTTTATCTTATTTTTTTTAGCGGCGATACCATGCATTGTACATTGTGGAACAAATTCGCTATGCAAATGACTGAATTCTGGAAATCCAACAATGATGTTCCAGTGGTTATTATACTTCAATATGCCATGGTGAAAAGATGGGGAGGTAATAACCCAATCTTATGATTTATCCTACAATTTATTTTATAAACAATAAGTTTAAATTAAGTTTTGGTTGGTTTAAACACAGCGCATGTGAACTTGCAAAATTCTCTGTTTGCAAGTAAGTTGATGATTAATGAAGATGTTGGTGACATTGCTTTGACTCGGTGAGGAGGAAAAAGGAGAAGACTTTTGGTGCGATAATTGTAATTGTCGTCCTAATGTCGCTTTGACTCGGTGAGGAGGCAAAAACTATATCAATTGATATTTATACTTTGTTTAGTTTTTTATAACATACTATATTTTTTGTCAATAACAATATACTAACTAATTTTATCTTCACGACTGAATAGATATCGTGTGCACGTCCGTGTGGAAGACAATACTGGAAGTGCCTCCTTTATTCTTTTTGACCCTCAAGTCTTTCCCATTATAGGGAAACGAGCTGCAGACCTAAAACATTCACTAGATATGGTAACCAAATTTTATTTTTGTTCCAAGTGAATCATATTCTGTCTTCATGAATCATATTGTGTCTTAATTAATTTAGGCTGGTGATGGGGACTCATTTCCCGATGAGCTTGAACAATTAGTCAAGAAAAGCTATTTATTCAAATTGGACATAAAGAGGTTCAATCTAAACCAGCGCATAAGGGTCTACACAGTAGCAAAACTCACCCAAGATGCAACAATCATTTCTAAATGGTGCAATGCAGTTTGTGATGACATGGTATATTATTATTATTATTATTATTATTATTATTAGTTTTACATTTCTTTTTTTAACAAATTTATATGATGTTCAAATTGCTAATTCTTTCTTATAGACTACTACTAAGGACAAATCTCCTGTGGAATCGTCTGCCATTGAACCATTCATTGAACTTGATACAGTTAGTACAAATTTTAGGGGACATTAATTAAAGTTAAATGAATTTCAAGCCCCAGTCGTATTATATAAACTTTGTAAGCATAAAATTAATCTTTTGCTTTTCTCTTATCCTTGTAGAGCATTGTTTCATCGGTCGGTGATAGTGCGAAAGGAGATGAGTTGACTCCCTCTTCAAATAAGCGTGTCGCTGTTGACAATAATCTTGAAGCTTTTGTTGATGAAGATTTTCATTCGCAACAGTCATGCACTAGAAAAAATGCAAAAGTCAAAGTTGAGAAGATAGACATTTAGTTCTTTTAATTAAGTTGTTGCATTATTAGTCTTAGATTATGCACTTGATGCAGTAGACAATTGTTCAGACGATGTTTGTTTTCGTCTTTCGTTTTATGGGATGATTAATTACCAACTATCTTTTGTATTAACTCTATGATTTTCATTTCCATTAAATATTATTATCTTATCCTATATTGATTTGGAATCATATTGTCAATATTCAAGGGATGATTAATTACCAACTATCTTTTGTATTAACTCTATGATTTTCATTTCCATTAAATATTATTATCTTATCCTATATTGATTTGGAATCATATTGTCAATATTCAAGATTAGCAATATTATCGCATCCCAATAATCATATTTTTTTATTTTTTCAGGGTCACAGAAATTAGCCCAATTTTAACTTCATGTCTTTGTTAGCCTAATGAATAATGATGAATTAAATTAATACATTTAAAATGATATCATAAATTAAGAACTACATACTAATATAATAATCTATATATATACTTATATAAAACATTATATAAGTATATTAATTTAATATCCATTAATTTTTTGGGTTTTTTTATTTTCATTTTTCTTATTAAATATGAATATCCTCTTGGAAAACATTATAGTGTTTTTTAATTTTTTTGATATCTATTTAGGTAATAGATAATATTAAAATTATTATTTATTATATTTAATTGACATTCATTCATATACAAAATAAATTGTAAGTTTATTAATTAGGGGTGAGATTTTAAAACCGACAACTGCAATACCGAGCCGTATCGAATCGAAAAAAACCGATTCTATTAGGTTATTATTTAATATGCTACGAATTTACCGGTTCGGTANTCTGCCCAGGCGCACGTTTAGAATTTTTCTGTCTCCAATAGAACACTTCTTGCAACCAGTCGCGCCTTGTCCCCTACCATCAATTCGACCTTATCGCCTAAAGAGTATCTGCAAATTCATCCCTCGCCCCTTTCTTTTGTTTCCCTCCACCGTCTACCGGCTCGCAACCCGCCACATTGCTTGGCGTCTTTGACAAAGCTTTTGATGGTGGGATAAATCTATGCACCTAATACTCTATCTAGGTGAATTCAATTCAAATTCATGTTCTGGAGATCAGCTAACAATTGGTAGTAAGGGATGAAGGTTTCATGTTATTTTCTTTATTTTTTAATTTGAATGGATTTTGGTAGATGTGTGCTTTATGGTGAATGTCCAAATAAATGCATTTTTCAGTGGTTATTTTCCATCTCTGGGAAATTCCCGGACTGCTACTATCAGTGGATTGTGTGGGGAAAGTTGGGAGTTCGGTAAATTCCGAAGCGTGCTTACTATCAGTGGTTATTATTTTTCAATGGACATTTTTTTTCAAACATGATATTTGGTATATGAATGATCCACATGTGGTGATAGTAACATGGACTTTTCAGCAGAGATGTTGATTTTTTCAATGTGCAATTCATACAAAAGCCTACAAACTTATTATATAGAATAGTACTTGTGTTCGATGAACATTTTTATTGATTGTTTAAATGGAGCTTAGTCGAATAGAATCACACAACTGCTTGCTATTGTCTTGGTTTGCTGCCAAACATAGGGCTTTATGTGACAGTGTTCCACGTTCAACTTGTTTACATCTTTGCAGGGCTTATCTTACTGTAGCATTATTCTTATGGTCCAAAATTATCGTTGATCTTATGCTTCAACCGTTTATGTAGTCGCTTAAATCATGAGTATGGAAAGCGCAAAGACCAACAGACATATTAGAATGGAAAAGTTGAAAGAAAAACGTGGAATTTTTCATTCTACAAGCGATAATATTCCAATTTTGTCAGGTGAATTTTTAAATATTATAGATTCTTTTTGTATGTGAATACATATATTATATAAGTTTTTCGGTTATTATAGCTTAGTTGGTATATTTTCTAAATTTTGATTTATAGTTGAAGAAGGTTCAACATTACAAAATCCGTCGAGTCATGCAAGAAAGGTGAGGAAGTCCTATTTGGATTCTAGACGAGGTACATCTTTATGTAGTAACAAAAATGCATTTATGTTTTTTAAATTATTTATAGTTCATATGCTCTTGTCCAATGTGATATATTTATATTAATAACTCCAATATTACTTCATGTGAATTATCTACCTATTTTTGTAATTATTCATTGCAGACAAGACACCCCTTCAAGAAATTCAACATCCACTATCAGATATTACTAATCGCAGTCATTGTAAGTTTCGTTATCTTTTGAACATATAAGAACTGCAAAAATATTATTTACTATCGTTAATAAAGTTTTAGTTGATATGTAAAAATTGTACATAGTGTATTTTATATAGCATAAATCTATCAATTGTATTATATCATGTAACAACTAATTTTACAAGCGCTAATATTCCAATTTTGTCAGGTTGAGTTTTTAAATATTGTAGATTCTTTTTCTATGTGAATACATATATTATATAAGTTTTTCTTTTATTGTAGCTTAGTTGGTATATTTTCTAAATTTTGATTTATAGTTGAAGAAGGTTTAACATTAGAAAATCCGTCGAGTCATGCAAGAAAGATGAGGAAGTCCTTTTTGGATTCTAGACGAGGTACATCGTCATGTAATAACAAAAATGCATTTATGTTTTTTAAATTATTTACAGTATATATGTTCTTGTCCAATGTGATATATTTATATTAATAATTCCAATATTACTTAATGTGGATTATCTACCTATTTTTTTAATTATTCATTGCAGACAAGACACCCATTCAAGAAACTCAACACCCACTATCAGATATTACTAATCGCAGTCATTGTAAGTTTCGTTATCTTTAGAACATTGAAGTGCAAAAATTTTATTTACTATTGTTAATAAAGTTTCAGTTGATATGTAAAAATTGTATATAGTGTATTTTATATAACATAAATCTATCGGTTGTATTATATCAAGTTTATTATTTAATATAAGTCATACCAATTTTTAAATCATTGTAGGTGTCCAGCGTTCCAGAGATCAACAAACCCGTGCAGCGGGAACCGATAGCTCATATGGTATATTTTACTCATTATACTAATGTTTGTAATGAGATATAATCGTATGGTATAATTCTATTAACTTCGTAATTTTATACATTAATCACAACATTAGTTGACCGCTACTATTTTGATCAGGTGATAATAGTGTAAGACCACCGTTGCCAACGAACAAACGACAAAGGCTACAGAAAAATATTTTGTCTTCAGTTGCTCGAACACTAAACCTTGGTGACGATGATAACATTACTGAATCATCTTTGGACTCGGTTAACGGTAATAATTTTCATTCATAGTTTTATTATTCTTTATTTTTTTTATTGAAGTTGTTTTATAGGTACTGTTTGAGAAGTTTCACCTTCTAATGTAGACTTGAGTAATTATATTTCATTATTTTTTTAAATCTATTGCATTATACATATACAATGTTTATTAAAAAAACATTTTTTGTTATTTTCGTTCAGGATATCAAGATATTGGAGATCCAACTTTTAAATGCCCATTTTGTCATGCAATTTTGTGGTATGAAGAACGTGCTAAGAAAAGTGAGAAGCCGAAAAATCCATTGTTTTCTCTTTGTTGTGAAAAAGGAAAAGTGCAATTACCATTGCTTCGTCCACCACCTCCACCACTGAGAAATCTACTCACATGTCAAGATCAGCGAAGCCATAAGTTCCTTGATAATATTCGAGCGTACAATAGCATCTTCAGCTTCACGTCAATTGGAGGAAAAGTTGATAAATCCATTAACAATGGCAGTGCACCTTATGTTTTCAAGCTAAAAGGGGCTAACTACCATAAAATAGGGAGTTTACTGCCAGTATCTGGTGCTGCACCCAAGTTTTCTCAGTTGTACATATATGACACTGAAAATGAGGTGGACAACAGAATGAATGCAATGAGGTACATACTTAATTATATTCAATTACACAATAAATAAAGCATCTCTCACATAAAATTTTTATAATTTTATTTCATCAATTGTCAGTTCTCGATCTAGAAGCAACCAATGCAATCTAGACGCTGAAGTAATCAACGATATAATGAGGATGCTTGATGAACACAATCCCTTGGTCAAGTCCTTTAGATTTGTCAGGGATCGTTTCCAATCCGGCTGTTCCGACAATCTTAAACTCAGGCTTATTGGTGGAAGAGAAACTGATGGTAGAGTTTATAATCTCCCTACAGCCCATGAAGTAGCAGCTCTCATTGTTGGTGACTTTGACGATTCCTTTCAACGTCGAGATATCATTATTGAGACACATTCTGGAAAATTGAAAAGAATAGATGAGTTGCATCCGTCATATCTTCCTTTACAATATCCATTGTTATTTCCATATGGAGAAGATGGATTCAGAGTTGGGATTAGTCATAGCGAAGCTTCTATCATCAATGCAAAGAAAAGAGACAAACTAACTCAGCGGGAGTTCTTTGCATTTCGTATACAACAACGAGATAATGAGTGGAACTCACTTCTATATGGTCGGCGTTTATTTCAGCAATTCTTGGTGGATGGATACACTATGGTTGAATCTTCCAGGCTTAATTACATTCGTTTTAATCAACCTTCTCTGAGATCTGAAAAGTTTAACAAACTACAAGATGCTATCTCAAGAGGTGAAACAGATTCATCTACTGTTGGTCAAAGAATATTTATGCCGAAATCTTTTACGGAAGGTGACAGGTATATGAGCCAGAACTATCATGATGCTATGGCACTTTGCAAGTGGTTTGGTTATCCCGATTTATTTATTACAATGACTTGCAATCCTAAGTGGCCAGAAATTACAAGATTTCTCACCGTCCGAGGTTTGAGGCCTGAAGATAGGCCGGACATTGTTTGTCGGGTGTTCAAGATTAAGCTTGATCAACTAATTAAAGACATTAAAGACAACGAAATTTTTGGCAAAACTCGAGCAGGTAATTCTATTTGTAATTTGGTTCGTTCCAAGATCTGGATTATTATTATTATTATTATTATTATTATTATTATTATTATTATTATTATTATTATTATTATTATCATTATTGTGTTATTATTAATTATTGCTTGTAAATTTGAATGTGAGTTTCAGAAACGTGGTTTACCGCATGGACACATTCTTGTATTTCTTCACCGCGATAACAAGATACCAACACCAGATGATGTGGACCATATTATTTCTGCTGAGATACCTGATAAACTACTATATCCTAAGCTGTACGAATTGGTATCAAATCACATGATTCATGGTCCATGCGCTTTTGGCGGTATCGATAAAGTTTGCATGAAGAATGGAAAATGTTCAAAGCGTTTTCCCAAGGGATATACTAACAGAACAACAGTGGATGATGATGGGTTTCCAATATATAAAAGAAGAGACAACGGTATCTCGATCGATAAAAACGGTGTTCTATTAGACAACAGATATGTCGTCCCGCACAGTCCTCTTTTACTCAGAAGGTACGAAGCTCACATTAATGTTGAATGGTGCAACCAGTTTAGATCGATCAAATATCTTTTCAAGTACATAAACAAGGGTAATGATCGTGTCACTGCAACTATTGACCATTCAAGTGATGCTGCTGGTGGTTCGGCTGAAGTTGATGAAATAAAAAATTTTTACAACTGCCGATATATATCTCCGTGTGAGGCTGTGTGGCGTATATTTGCTTTTGACATTCACTACAAGATCCCGTCTGTTCAAAGATTGAGTTTTCATCTATTTGGCGAACAAAATATTCCGTTTGATGATTCTGTTCCCATAGATGAAATCGTGGAGAAAAAAAAGAGTCAACAATCTATGTTCTTAGCTTGGTTTGAATGTAACAAAAAGTACCCTGAAGCTAGAACACTGACTTATGCCGAGTTGCCTACGAAGTTTGTATGGAGTAACCATACCTGGTCTCCGCGAATAAAACATTTATCTGTTGGAAGATTAGATTATGTCCCACCAGGCGCTGGAGAATCACACTATTTGTCTCTTATGCTACACCATAGTCGAGGCCCATTATGTCACGAAGATATCAGGACCATTGATAACGTCATCTATCCAACGTTTAAGGAAGCATGCTATTCCTTGGGTCTTTTGGATGATGATAAAGAATATATTGATGGTATATTAGAAGCGAGCTTTTGGGGTTCTCCACATTTTCTTCGAAAGCTGTTTGCATCTCTAATAATTTCTGATAGCGTCTCTAGACCAGAGTATGTGTGGGAAAATACATGGAATTTCATGTCTGATGACATTCTTTACAGGCAACGGAAACTCCTAGGAATTCAAGGTAAACTTTTTTTATTTCCTTTAGCTTGGAAACTATTAAATTTTTGAGTACATAAGTTTCTGTCTATATGCTTATTTAACTTAAGTGAATTATAATTATTATACAGGTTATTTATTATAACTAGAATTATCACAATATATTTACTATTCTTTCAGACCAATTAAATTGTTTTTACTATCTTTCTTTGAAACAGAATTGCATCTAACAGATGAACAGTTGCGGAATTTTGCATTAGTCGAGTTAGAGAAATTGTTGCAATCTAATGGAAAATCTCTCCGAAACTTCATTGGTATGCCTGTTCCTGATGATTCCTTGATAACGGATGCAAATAACAAGCTCATCCAACAGGAACTTTTATATGATCGTACACAATTAGAGACAGAGCACATTCAACTTTATTCTTCTTTGACTGTTGAACAGAGAGGAGTTTACACTGAAATTTTAAATGCTACTGCGAATAATGTTGGTGGAGTTTTTTTCGTCTATGGACATGGTGGTACAGGCAAGACATTTATTTGGAGAACGTTATCCGCTGCTTTGCGAAGCAAAGGTGAAATTGTCATCACTGTAGCTTCGAGTGGAGTTGCTGCTCTATTGCTGCCTGGGGGTCGAACAGCCCATTCTCGATTTGGAATACCCATCAACATTACTGAGAAATCCATGTGTAAGTTCTCTCCTGATTCTGAGTTAGCCGCTCTTTTGCAAAAAACAAAGCTTATCATATGGGACGAAGCGCCTATGATGAATAGATATTGTTTTGAAGCATTAGATCGAAGCTTGAAAGATTCGTGTACCGATCCTTCTAAAAAGAGTCTCCCTTTTGGAGGAAAAACTGTTGTTTTTGGTGGTGATTTTAGGCAAATTCTTCCTGTGGTTCCACAAGGTAGTAGAGAAGATATTGTTTTTGCCTCCATAAATTCTTCAAAATTATGGGATCATTGTAGGGTATTGAGGCTAACCAAAAATATGAGACTAACAGTTGGCCAGTCTCATGTCACTGCAAATGAAATTAAAGAGTTCTCCGATTGGATCATCAAAATTGGGGATGGTAAAGCTGGGGTTGAAATTGATGGAGAAACATATATTGATATTCCTGATGATTTACTAATTAAAGGTGCAGATGATCATTTAGCAGCTATTGTTGAAAGCACATATCCTTCAATAATAAGCAACTTTTATGATCCAACATTTTTTGAAGGGAGGGCCATACTTGCACCAACAAATAGTATTGTTGAATCGGTCAATGATTATGTGATGTCAATGATCCCCGGCGAGGAGCGTACTTATTTTAGCTCTGATAGCATTTGCAAGGCATGTGGTGATTCAGCCAATCTACATTCGGTGTACACGACCGACTTCTTGAACGCAATAAAATGCTCTGGAATTCCAAATCATATCTTAAAACTCAAAGTTGGTGTTCCGGTGATGCTGATACGAAACATGGATCAATCTTCCGGTTTATGCAATGGCACCAGATTAGTCATCACCCAACTTGGTGACCGTATCCTTGAAGCCAAGGTTTTATCTGGTAGCAACATTGGTGGTAAGGTTCTTATTCCACGAATGTTATTGAGTCCTTCCGATATTAGATTGCCATTTAAATTTCGACGGAGGCAGTTCCCGGTTATGGTATGCTTTGCGATGACTATTAATAAGAGTCAGGGACAAACATTATCTAATGTTGGTCTATATCTCCCCAAACCTGTTTTCAGTCATGGACAACTTTATGTTGCCATATCTAGAGTTAAGAATAGGCAAGGATTGAAAATTTTGTGCTGCGACAAGGATGAAAAAATTGTAAGTAGAACTAATAATGTCGTGTACAAAGAAATTTTTGAGAATTTGTAAGTAGAACTTTATGTTGCTTGAGAACTATGTTTTTGCTTTTACTGTTGGTTTAAATTTGCTATGTCGGTTATTTTTGAGTCAGTTTTATGTGTTTTCGTTCTTTGGATATTTTTTATGATGACTATCAAAATATTTGTGGGTTTGTCCTTGCTTGTATTTTTTATATATTTTCTGTTTTCTGGAAGTTGATTGTTGTCATGGTTTTGAATGTTGGATTAATGTAGTATGGCACTTGCTGTTTTGTATTGGTAATTTTAATTGTTGGTTACAGATGATATCCACATGATAAATATCCCTACAGGTTGAAGTTCCACTTATGATAAATTTTCTTGTTTTGAAATTTCATGTCTGGTGATGCCTAATGGAAGTTTTGAGTCAAGTTGGTCGTAGTATAGTATGGCAAATTTAATGTGATCAGTTTGTTGTGGAAGTCCAGGAACCTATGGTAAATTTCAAAATTCCTCAATGCCGGAGATGGAGGTGGTGAAAGCTGCTATGAGGGATTGGACAGAGTTTAGTTTTTCTGCTAAATAACTATTTTGTTTCAGGTTGGAATGGATTATTGCTAGGTCCTTGTTTAAGGTTCAGTGGTAATTTGCTGCTTTCACCCTTCTTTTCATTTGGTTATGGTATTATTGTGTTGCTCATTGCTATTGCATTTAACCTGCTGGAGGATTCAATGATTGGTACTGTCTTTAGTAGAGGGACTATTGATGTTTTTGTAATATGTGTGTTATTATTGGTAGTAGTTCAGTCTTATTACAGTCTATTCATTATTAGCCACATACAAATGTTGTTTCACAATTGGATGGCTTAATATTAGTTAGAAATTGCTTAATTACTTAACCCTCATCATCTGCTGCTTGGGAAATTTCTTAGTTTTGTTTGTTAGACCCTTTTTGGAGTACTAACATGGTTCTATATTCATTTGTAATAATTAGTTGCCGGTGGAAAGTCTGAAAATGCATGAGTCAAGATGAAGTGAACACATAATTACATAAACTGTTGAGATATTGCCATTGGTATTTGGTTGTACATAAGTTGCTGCAATTTTAGTTAGTAGGTTTTGTCCATGACAATGGTGAGTGTTTACTAACACAAGAAAAAGTGATTCGTACAGTTTAGCAAGCAATTAAACGAAGAATCTTCATGTTTTAGCAAGTAATTCATATGTATTACACGGAATTGTTTAAGCAATTACCCTTGTGATTGGAAGACATTCTCTTACTACCTGTGAGAAACATACCTGGGACAATGAGAATGAAAGTTTAAAATGTTTGCCTTATTATACATCATCTAGAATTTGTCTCATAGGAATAGTTATGGGGAAAGATGAGCCCCCTTCATGTGCCCATATCTAGGATTTGTCTTCCTTTGCAGGTTTATTATCATCCACAGACGACATTGACATTTGTCAACCACTCGCACATACTAAAATTAGGAAATAACATATTTGATCTACAATTTTTGACTGCTGATTATCACATTTCATCACATTCAGAAAAAATGTGATATTAACGTCGCAAATTCTTTGTTGCGGCAATAATGAGAATATTGTAAATCGAAGTAATAATGTTGTATACAGATAAGTTTTTTAAAATTTGAAATAATATTACGTCTATTTTTATTTTATTTTTTATTTACTATTTTTATTTTTAAATTATTACTTAAATTATTGTAGTTTTACCTCTTGTGAAACATAATTTCTTTTAATCACCCGTGTAGTACACGGGTGTTGTACTAGTATGACATTTAATAACAAAAATATCCACTTCCACTCTATATATAATTTTAGAATTCGCTGAGGCTACGTGACAAATTATCATGCTTCAGAATCCTATTTCGCTAAAAAACATGCTTTGGAGTTAGGGTTGGATAAAAATTAATATTTGTATTAATTGTATTTTAATATCATTTCTTATTATAATCATTGAATTGCAAACATATTTTAAAAGTTGATAACTTTTGTATTTCTTATCGGTTTTACATATACAATATATCAAATTAATCATCTTTTGATGAGCTTCGATTTGACATCTATATTGTATATATAAAATAAATAAATTATATTTATCTTTATAATAATAATAAAATTATTGATTAAAATTAATTAGAAAATAAAATTATTTATCAATTAATATATTTATGTTTAATGTAGTTATATGTTATAAGATAGAAAATTAATTATGATATAACACATATAAGTCGCACAAGTAACATGTGTCATACTAAAATATATTAATATATACTCCCTCCTATTTTTATTATTTGTCACTTTGGCTTAATTGATCATTGATAAAATAAATATCGTTTTAGATATTTTGTTCATATTTTTTCATTTTTAACTCTCTATGTAATACACAATTGTCTCTTCATATCTCATCTCTCTAATACACAGTTGTCTCTTCATATCTCATCTTCATCGTTTCCCATAACATCCATTAAATAGGTTAATATTAGGAATTTCGTTTGTATTTTACTATTTATTGATATATATATGAAATACTTTTATCTATGAACTAGGCCTATTAGTAATATATTACTAATAAGGATACAAAATACTTTTATCTATGAATTGATACAAAACATTAATATATATCCTTATAGATAAATTTAAATTTATTTATCAAACTAAATTATATTATATCAAATAAAATTACAAATTATATTATAAAGTAATAGAAATTGTCCCCCAGGGCATGTAGCCTAGTGGCTAATAGGGGAGGGGGAAGTTCCCTGTGAAGCCAGAAGTCACAAGGTCGAACCTGACTATCGTGAGAGTGGGAATGGGGCATCTAGCTCTCCTGGGTGGATTAGTCCTTCCCTCTGGGGTGGAGTTTAGTGGTCTACAAGGGCCATGGACTATGAGGTGCTCCTTCTGTGGGACCGAGGTCCAATGTGGCTGGACTAGGGGATAAATCACAGATGAACGTGGGGATACCATCCNTATTCTTTTAAAAATGATATTTATTTTAAATCTAATTGGTATGTTGTCAATGTAATAAAAATAAATAATTATTATATGAATTCTAAAATATGATATAAGTAAAAAAATTCAACAAGGGTTGATATTTTCATTTAATATACGGGTGTTTAATTATTATGATTAAAATAATATAATTTGACAATTTAATTAAAACCTAAAGTAATGTTTTATATAAAATTAAATTATTTTAGTTTTTAAAAAATAAAAATTTAATTTTTTTACAAAAGCTTTCTAATTCAACACCCGTGTAATACACGGATATTGTACTAGTGCACTTTTATTAAAAAATATGACAAGTAGATCGCACTAATATTGACAGCCTCATGTAAGAATTCATGTAAATTTTAATGATTTCCCCAATCATAATTGCACGGAGGGAGGGCAGAAACGTAAAACACAAAAATCCGAAACCCAAACCGCAAATATAATCAGCTCCTAATAATGTCGAATTTAGTGTAAAGCGCCTTTTTTAATCTCGCCTCTCTTCCTCTGTGTGGGCCTCCACCTTCTCTCTACCTGACCAGCCATTCACAGGAGCGCACACACATTTTTAGAGAGAGAAAATACAAAAGAAAATACACCTTCAAACGCACACAATCCATCCAGCAAAATTATAGAGAGAGAAAGCTGGTACCTCTACTTTCCGCAAAAAAAAACACACATCTACGCGTCTACCTGCGGTGCACCTACACTGACATTTTTCGTTTTCTGAAATTGGGAAGCAAAAAGTTGGAGCAGAACAAGCAGCTGGTGAATTTTTTGCTCAGAGGAGATAGAGGAGCTTTGCCTTTAGTTCGTTTTTGGTTTCGGCCGGCCGGTAAAGTATCGGAGTTTCCGACCGGAGGTCGGAGACAATCTTTCTCGGCTAGTCGAGGCTTGATCGCGCTCTGTGTTGATGATCTGAGGAGCAGGGGGCCGAGTCTTTCGCGCGTGTTCGCCGATGGTACGTTGATGTTGTAAAACGACTCATTTGCTGCCGTTTTGATGTGTTTCTGACTAGCCCTTGGCTTTGTTTTGACTAAGGTTTTGGTCAAAGTTGATTCAATTTGGTAGCCATAGGCGAGATACTTGTTTCTATATATGTATGTATATATGTAGGTATGCCTTTTCTATATTTGGCAGTCGGACCTGAAAAATTGCATTTAGAGGCAAACAATGGTGGCTGTTGTTTGACACCAAAAGACTCGGGGGCTGAAAGTTGAAGTAGAAAGGAAAATTGCAGTGATCAATTCATGACCAGGAATTTATTTTGGTCAAATTTTCAGAGGATTTGTTTAGTTTGGGAGCTTAAACGGTTTTTAAAACTTAGAAATGCGGTAAGTTAGAGATTAGTGATATGATTTATTTTACCTTATAAAGAAGTTGATAAATTTTGCAGTAATTCAATGCTTCTAGTTATAGTTTTTGTACAGTAACAGTCAGGTGCCCGGTGATATATATTTAGTTCTTTCAGCTGGAGCATATTAATGGCGATGATTCTGAGCAAAAATCCAAAACTTGTAGGCCTTTCTTAACAGCTTCAGTCCTAGTATATGGGACAGGTTAATAAAAGCTCTTCCACTTTGAAGTATTATTTATTGTTTTATAAGCTGTGAAACAGTCCTAGATTAGAATCATTAGATGGACTTTTCGGGATTTTAAAATAATGGTAGCCAAACAGCTTCTGAATTTCTAGTCCCAGTTTTAGGGCATTATGATGAAGCCACCAATGTACAAGTCAGGTATAGCTGTATAGGGTTGTTCATTCTACAAATGCTGGTATAGTTTTTTTTTTATCCTTTGTCTTTTTCGTCTTCTTCTTCTTTACACACACACACACACACATATAATTATATGTATATATATAACCATGCAACAGTAGCTTTCAGTTTGGAACTCATTCCATAAGATCCTCTCCCTCAGTCGTCTCTCCCAACTTCTCAAAAGTTCAGTCTGCATATAATTAGATATACAGGGTAATGCAACTTACTATAGATCTTACAAGGAGCCAAGCTGTTATATAATATATAAAAAAATTTAACCTAATAATAGATGAGACAATGAACTTGAAACTGGGACTCTGATAGATATCATATTTTTGTTACTTCAGACGTTGACATTTGGTTGCTTGAAAAGTGTATGATATATTTCATAGTTAGGATCGATTATTAGAATAATCCTTCCTTCATCTTGGGTTTAACAAATATTGTACCTCATATGTTTTCCCATTCCCGAATATTTGGGAGTGAAAGCAATTTTTGAAGTACTATCTCAAACATCTCAAGAAATGCCAGTGTGCGCTGAGCCTATTCTCCCTTGTCACCACACGATGAATGACATTTTCTCTCACAAGCAAAGGTTCCATCTCATCCAATACCCTGTTGCTGACTGGTCATAATCACAAGCCTGGTGGCTTTCGTCATATAAAATCAAGCTACCATGAGACAACCAAAAAGGACTGGAAGCCATTCGGCTTCCGTTAACCCCTTCCCTCCTTTTTGTCCTGTTTACCTTTCGCCCAATTAGACAATTACCATATTCAATTAGCTCCTTCCTCTTTTCGTAGGTTAGACAACATTACAGACTTTGATTTATTACTCTTCTATGCAAACCTGTCAAATTGTGCTCCACGACTTAACCTCACCACTTTACAACTGTTCTCTTACCCTACTTGTTCACGAATGGACACCACACAACCTCTTTGCCTTAACTGTCTCTACCTTGACTTCCATTTTGCTACTGAAGTCATTTTCTGCAACGTTTTCCTTAGAGCTGGTTTCTTAGCAGTTTCTCCACACAGTTAGTCTGTTCTATGACTATTCATCTTTTCAATTTTTGTTCATCTAACTCGCATGGAGTACACTTTGTGTGTTAGGCTGAATGATGTATTTACTTCATTCAATTTGGAGCTGAAATTGAATCTTGAATACTCCCAATGTCTCAAAAAGATAGCGACATGACTAATTGGTTTGTCCCACAAA
Source organism: Striga asiatica (assembly GCA_008636005.1). NCBI lineage: Eukaryota > Viridiplantae > Streptophyta > Magnoliopsida > Lamiales > Orobanchaceae > Striga > Striga asiatica. Next base: position 1,375,872 of record BKCP01005072.1, read on the forward strand.
GATAATCATTTTTACTTTAAATAGAATTGTTGAAATATATTCCTTTTTGCCTCTAATAATTTGCTTGGATATCAACAAAATTGGAAAATTAAAATGTATATTATTATGATAAAGGAGGATATTAGGAAAATACTTATTAAATTTGACTATCCCAACAACTTTGAGGGATATTAGGTTAAATTGTGTAAAAAAGCAAACAAGCTTATTTTTGTGGGCAGGAGGGAGTATTACATATTCTCTGCAATGGTTGATGCTAATTTCCTGCAGCAATTGTGTTATATTATATATAGCACTGAAGCCATTTTAATGACTTGCTAGGACATTCTGTTAGTTTTTCATTTTTGATTTCTAGCTTAAAATTTACAATTTCTGTGGCTGCTCAGTCTAGTGCTCTTCCACTGTGGAAATAATTCTTTGCTCTGCTTCTTTCCAACACTCTTAGGCATATTACATGCTCCAGTGATGGATTATGGCTTATGGTATTCAGACATGTTATATTACACGATTTTGATGGCAAGTTTGTTATTTCTCCTGTTCTGCAGAAATGCATAGACTTCAAAAGGCATGCTTATTAATTTTCTTTGATAGTGTATTTGGTTTTATATAACTGAAACTAGGTTTTTATTTTTGTAGTTGTGTTATTGACGTCATTTTTTCATTATATAATTTTTCTTTAATCACACTTGGAGTTAATAACGTAGCTTGAGGTTGAAAGAATCAACATATGTAACCTGGGGAAATTAAAATAAATCCAACTCGGAGACCGATTGAATCTACAGACTAAATTATACAAACTGCAACAAGACTGTACAACATGCAGGAAAGTGTCATTTTCCCCTCGTCTGCCAGGGCGCACCATGTGTCAGTCACCTCCATAGTTGCTTCATCCACTTCAAGAGCTGTCTCACCCTTTCCCCTGATGAATCTGTTGTCAGTGTGACCTTTGTCATGGTTGCTATTTGCTAGCCCCTGAAAGTCCCTCTCCGGTTCTTCCTTTAGTCTGTATCGGTTCCTTTCGCGTCAAACCCCATTCTTTTACTGTCTCTATCCTGCCTCGCAACCAAATATTTTCTTACTGCCTAGATCTATTAAACTACTTTGATCATCTAATCTCCAAGGCGTTTTCTTCATAATAATACATAAGCACACTACAATTCAATGTATATAATCATTTATATGATGTTAACTAATAAATGCCTATGTGTTTATGTGCACGAGTATATGCCCGTGGATATATGACTATGGTCTCTGAGAAGTTTGGTTTTTTCTAATCAAGGTGATAGCTCTTCTTTTTCTTTTTCCTTTTCTAATCCTCGTTTTTAAGAATTAAATTCCAACAGGGTATTATTATTCTCAGTGAAGACATTTGGTCGACTGTGAGCATGAGGTACCATATGACTGAGCTATTAAATTTCAGAGAGACTCTGATGATTTTTTTCCTATAACATGCAGGCATCACCAGTTAACATCATTGTTGGCTCTCATGTATGGGTTGAGGATACAGTCTTGGCATGGGTTGATGGACAAGTGAACCGGATAGATGGCCAAGATGTTCACGTTCAAACCACGAATGGGAAAAAGGTGGTTCAAAAAGTAGTTCTTATTTGTTTTCAACATATGATGCTTATGAGATACCTATTATTCTGGATTATGCCGTTTTGGAAAGATTAAACTGCTCAAATTACTCTTTTTGCCAATTTTCAGTTTTTCATAGAATTATTATTGTTTAATCTTGATGAGGTCTTCAAGTACGTTTTCCAAGTGAATGCCTTATATTTAGATTCAAAATTTCTCTCATATTGTATTGTGGTGAAGCATCATCTCTTGTTTTCTAATTCATGCTGCTCTTGCTTGGAAGTAGTTGAGATGGGAAATCTAATGTACTCTAGAATGCAGGTTGTTGCAAACATCTCAAAAGTGTTTCCAAAGGATACTGAAGCTCCACCTGGAGGTGTAGATGATATGACTAAGCTTTCATATTTACATGAACCTGGAGTTCTGCAAAACCTCGCTGCTAGATATGAACTTAATGAAATATATGTAAGTTTATTGTGTCATTATAAATATTATTGGTTTCTCCATTAATTTTACTTTTTTTCCCTTCCATATGAATAGCATATCTATCTTATGTCTTTCTTTCTCAGACATATACTGGAAATATTCTGATCGCAATAAACCCTTTCCAAAGATTACCTCATCTATATGATACTCACATGATGGAGCAATACAAAGGGGCATCCCTTGGCGAGCTTAGTCCTCATGTTTTTGCAATTGCAGATGTTGCTTACAGGTATTTGTTGGAATATGCAAAATGAACTTATTCATGATTTTGTGTTTTTGAGGTGTATGTTGGTTGGGCTGAGATGAGGCATCACTGCCTTTTTCCTTGTTACTTTTTGTGCTCAGGGCAATGATCAATGAAGGGAAGAGCAACTCCATTTTAGTTAGTGGTGAAAGTGGTGCTGGTAAAACTGAAACGACAAAAATGCTGATGAGGTATCTTGCATACTTGGGTGGTCGTTCTGGAGTGGAAGGACGGACAGTTGAACAACAAGTTTTAGAAGTAAGATTGATATTTAATATTTTAATTAGATTCTGACTTCTGTTCTGCCAAAAGAAAATTGAAGAATAAATAAAAATCTCAGGAACAAATTATGGTCACGAAACAACTGTTCTCTCATTTGGTTTTCTTGTGAAAAAATGAATCAGTCAAACCCAGTGCTTGAAGCATTTGGAAATGCCAAAACTGTCAGGAACAACAACTCCAGGTAATTGAATATCTAATCTTTGCATTTGACAATATCAGAAAGAATGTATTTGTCAGGTGATACTTGGATGATCATTTTGATAAATGCATATCATATGAAACGTTAGCTATAACTCACTGAAATAATTATCACTGTGTTGCATTTTGCAGTCGTTTCGGTAAATTCGTTGAAATCCAATTTGACAAAAGTGGGAGAATATCTGGAGCCGCTGTTAGAACTTACTTGTTGGAGAGATCTCGTGTTTGCCAAATTTCTGATCCTGAAAGAAACTACCACTGCTTCTACCTTCTATGTGCAGCACCACCTGAGGTATCTGTTTGGAGTTCTCCTTGTATTTTAGTTCCTCGTTTATATGAAAGCTTTAATCCACACGTCGCTGGATATGCTTTCAGATTTGAGATCATCCGAGTCTTGTTCTGCAGGAAAGAGAGAAGTATAAGCTGGAAAACGCAGAATCATTTCATTATCTGAACCAGTCTAAGTGTTATAAACTCGACGGAATAAGTGATGCTGAAGAATACCTTGCAACCAGAAGGGCAATGGATATAGTTGGGATCAGTGAGGAAGAGCAGGTTAGCCTTAAAATGACTTCATTAGTCAAGTATTCAACATTTTAATTTTTCTACAATTTGTCAAGTTATTTCATCTTTTATTCAGGATGCTATATTCCGGGTTGTTGCAGCAATCCTTCATCTTGGTAATATTGAGTTTTCCAAGGGAGAGGAAATTGATTCTTCTGTGATTAAGGACGAGAAGTCAAGGTTTCATCTCAATACGACTGCCGAATTACTCAGGTAGGGGTGTTATCTTTTTGAATTTGGGTGAATGTTTCTAACTGGATTTACTGGTAAATTGTATATGACGAATTTGATTCAATAGGTGTGATCCAGGGAGCTTAGAAGATGCCCTGATCAAGCGGGTGATGGTGACACCTGAGGAAGTTATCACAAGAACTCTTGATCCAGAGGCTGCCTTGGGCAGCAGGGATGCTTTGGCAAAGACAATATATTCTCGTCTATTTGACTGGTATAAACAGTGCCCAGTAATTTAACTTGGGACACTACAGAAATATTTTGGTCATGTGTTTGCAATTCATATTGAACTGTTGTTCTTCATGACAGGATCGTGGAAAAAATAAATAACTCTATTGGACAAGACCCTAACTCAAAAGCAATAATAGGAGTTCTTGACATATATGGGTTTGAAAGTTTTAAGCACAACAGGTAATCTCCCATTTGTGTTCTCATTTTCAGTACACGTTAATGATATTGATCTTTGCCTGATATTCTTTACATTTACAACAGCTTTGAGCAGTTCTGTATCAATTTCACCAATGAAAAACTGCAGCAGCACTTTAACCAGGTGCATTTTAGGCTTTTNNNTTTTTGGAGTACTCCTAGTTTTTAACTAAGTAACCTGATCTGCTCACTGGAGGTTCGGTTGGATTGTTTCAGCATGTATTCAAGATGGAACAAGAAGACTATGAGAAAGAACAGATAAACTGGAGCTACATAGAGTTTGTTGATAACCAAGATGTTCTTGATCTAATTGAGAAGGTTAGTGAGACCATGGCATTATATTTTTTTATTGCATTTTCTGTTGCTTTTATGTAGATATTTCGATTAAGTATATCGTTGGCCAAGTTTTACATGGATGATGAATTTGCAATATTTCCTTGAATTTAGATTGCTTTACTGTCATAGTGCTCACCAAGTTTATCAATGTGTTTTTTTGGCAGAAACCTGGAGGAATAATTGCCCTGCTTGATGAAGCTTGGTATGCCTTCTAATAATCTTATTTTATCAACATTCATTTTTTTCATGCGCATCCTCCATCTCTGCGCTGCTGAGCTTTCATAATCCTTGGTCTTCTCTTGTTATTGTATTATGATTAATAACCGCGTCGAATAATTTCAACTGTCTCGTTCTTATGTTTTTTTTTTCCTTCTTTCTCTGGATGTGTATTTATTGTTGACACATGATACTGTTGTTTGTGGCAGTATGTTTCCTAAATCTACTCATGAAACGTTTGCTCAGAAGTTATATCAGACATTTGCCAAACATAAGCGCTTCATCAAACCGAAACTCTCACGAACCAATTTTACTATAGCTCATTATGCAGGGGAGGTAATGCATTATCGAGAAAAAGTTTGGATTAGAAGACCACTGTTTCCCAAGGAAATTGTTAACTATCTTCTATATCCATAGGTCACATATTTGGCAGATCTGTTCCTGGATAAGAACAAAGATTATGTGGTGGCAGAACATCAAGACTTATTAACAGCTTCAAAGTGTGCTTTTGTAGCTGGTTTATTTCCCGCTCTTCCCGAAGAATCATCAAAATCCTCCAAATTTTCTTCAATAGGGTCACGTTTTAAGGTTTTATTCTATCTCACTCTTCCATGTACTAAGAGTTTGTCATTATCTGTGCTTTTCATATGAAATACACTTGTCTTGAACTGGTTGTTCTACCAGTGCTAAAAATGCTAGGCCCATTTGGGTATTTCCCAGCTAATAGTCACTTCTTGTGAATACAAGATGTTGCCATTTAATTCAGAATTTTCCTTGACATGTTCAGGCAACATAATAAGTATCTGCTAAATTCTGAGTTGTTTATATTCATCAGTTGTATCACTTGTTCCTTGGGATATGTTAAATCTTCAATTGCAGTAGGAGTTCCACTTATTTCGACAAATTAAGTGCATGGTGCTTATGAACTATATTTTTTGCTTGCAGTTACAACTACAATCTTTAATGGAGACGTTGAATTCAACAGAACCTCATTACATCAGATGTGTGAAACCAAACAATATTCTTAGGCCAGCCATTTTTGAGAATCTTAACATAATTCAACAACTGCGATGTGGTGTAAGTGTTTTGTAAAAAATCTTGTTATTGCAGAATCTCACTATTGTGTTTTTAGGTTTTCATGAATCATGTTCAGCATTTTTTTATTATTATTTATTTTTCATTATGATATAGGGTGTTCTTGAAGCTATTAGAATCAGCTGTGCTGGATACCCCACTAGACGTACATTTGATGAATTCCTTATCCGGTTTGGTGTTCTTGCTCCTGACGTTTTGGATGGGAAGTAAGTTCTTCTGGCACTTGAAAGTTGAAACCAATTATTTCTTGAATTTTGCGCAGTATCTGGCATGCTTATATGTTTACCTGTCTTCACATTTCATATATTTCTGTGTTGATTGTGAATAAGTTCATGATATTTATTCCTGTAGCATTGATGACAAAGCTGCATGCCAGGTGATTTTGGATAAGATGGGACTAACAGGCTACCAGGTTGGTAAATTACATACGGTGTACTTATTAAATGTTACTGCATGATTTGCGTTCTTTTTAGAGTACATTGTCATATGGTATTGTCACGGTTGAACTACACCCATATAAGTTTGGATGTAGTTCAAGGATACCAATTAACTACTACTTCAGGGTTCAACAAATTTAATACGTGCTGTCCATTTTCATTGGTCAGTCTTACATATGCAGGGTAAGATATCATTGTAATATTATCGCTGTGCTATGCTCTGGTTTGCAGTTAGGTAAGACAAAGGTCTTCCTACGAGCTGGTCAGATGGCTGAGCTGGATGCTAGGAGAGCTGAGGTTCTTGGAAATGCAGCCAGAACAATTCAAAGGCAAATACGTACATACATTGCTCGGAAAGATTTTGTTGTATTGCGCCAAGCTGCCATTCAATTGCAGTCATGTTGGCGAGGTAACTCAAAATGGCTATTTCCAGACCTGATTTCAGCTTTCATCACTTGTTCTAGAAGAGGAGCTCCAAACAAGAAAGCATGTGCATATGTTGTTAGCAAGTAGTAGGACTTCTTAGAGTAAAAAAGTTTAAGCTTGTTTCTTTGAGGTGGTTATTTGAAATGAGATCAAACCAAAGCCAAACAAGATGCCTCTTCAACCTTGCAAAATATTTTATGTGCCAAGTTCATAATAGCGATACACACATGATGGAGTGCCTGCAATTATTACATTATGTTGATGTATATATGGTTTTGATTATGATAACAATTAGTAATATACTTGTAATCTCGTAGATTAAGCCCATTGATATACTTTCCTTTTTTAGTTTGCTCCTAAATTAGTATATAAATCATTGTATATCGTACTCATGAATATTATAAAATGTAAGGCGAGTCAACCCAGTGGGAAGTGCGACTCGAAACTCACCCGAAACAGGCACTTATGAAACAGAAAGCAAACTGGGACTATGTCCGTCTGAGAACCGAAAACCCTGACATGGCCCTTAATACCATATTGAGAGGAATGAAGCAATGTATTCCAAATATTCAAGGCTACAATATACAATGATTTTTATATAAGTCTAGGAGCAAACTAGAAAAGGAAAGCGTGGGCCTAAACTACAATATTACAATTATATTACTGATTGTGATCCTAATCTATACCATCTCCCTGAATGCTGGGGCAACAAATCATACTTGATTAGAAAATACATTATCTAGAAATGTGAAGATTCCTTTTGTGGTGTGTCCGGCTAATAATTGAATTCTACCAGTCAAATGCTACCTGAACCAATTGACCATGGGCATATGCGTACCTGCTGGTTGACTGAAACATAAGATTTTGTTGTGTCGTAATATCCCTGTTTAATCTGTAAAGCAATTTGTTAAATGTGTTTTCTGTCTATTTAGAAACTTCCAGGTTCAACTCTAATTTCCTTTTTGCACTTGTAAGCTATATCCGCTTGCAATCTGTATGAGCAATTGCGACAAGAAGCTGCTGCAATCAAGATTCAGAAGAACTTCAGATGCTTCATTGCCAGGGTATCCTACTCAACGTTGCAGAATTCCACTATCATAGTGCAGACTGGCATGAGGGCAATGACTGCTCGCAATGAATTCAGATTCAGGCAACACACTAAGGCTGCTATCAAAATTCAGGTCTTACTATTACTTTGTGCTGCAGAAGTTCAATCAAGATTTATGAACTTGGAGAGTAAACGAAAGTTGATACACTGCCGATATGCTGGTTATATTGCTTGTTTCAGGCTCAAATTCGTTCTCACCGTGAATATAGTTATTATAGAAGCCTTCAAAAGTCTGCTATTGTAACCCAATGTGGCTGGAGGCGACGTATCGCTAGGAGAGAGCTTCGACAGCTGAAAATGGTCCTGAATTATGCTTGTTATGCCTTTTCATTTTTGGAAAGCAGGTATCATTTTGTACCACAAGTAACCATGTTTGTGCATTGGCGCAGGCTGCAAGGGAAACAGGGGCCCTAAAAGAAGCGAAGGACAAGTTAGAAAAGAAAGTTGAGGAGCTTACATGGCGTGTGCAGTTTGAGAAACGATTGAGGGTAACCATTTTGCCTAAATTTTGGTGATCCATCACTCTTGATTTCTTAACTTGACTGACAGATACTCTTCTTTCTTTTGTTTCTCGAATTTAGACTGAGCTGGAGGAAACAAAAGCACAAGAGATTGCAAAGTTACAGGAGGCATTGCAGTCAATGCAAATACAAGTGGAAGATGCAAATGCTAGAGTGATAAAAGAACAAGAAGCAGCACGGAAAGCAATTGAAGAAGCTCCTCCAGTCATTAAAGAAACCCCTGTCATGGTCCAAGACACGGCAAAGATTGATGCATTAACAGCTGAAGTTGAACGTCTGATGGTAAAACTTTTCTAACTAGAGGATTACTTGTGTATAAAATATCAACACTACAGCATCTTTCTCGATCACATGCTTGCTTACTTTCTCTAACTTTGTTAAGAGGGTAAGGCTAGCATCACACAACTAACTTCTTCAATTGGTTGAATTTCCATAAATCTTACATCTCCATCCATTAGTACTTGCGAAACAGTTAAAAGCGGCTGTACTGTATGACTGGTGATGACCGAATAAGGGCTTTCTTTTCATTGCATTTTTTTTTTCTTTGGCACTTTAGATCAAATCGAATTTTGTAAAAAAGTTTGCTTGAACTTTGTGATACTTTTCAGTGTTCATATTATCCATCATGTGACAAGCTTAAAAGATCTAATCAGGCTATGGAATCACTCCTATAATCTTAGTCTATGTCCTGTGTAGTCGTTGCTGCTGTCAGAAAAGCAGGCTGCAGAAGAAGCTAGAAAGTCCGCTGCAGATGCTGAGGCCAGAAACATGGATTTGGCTAAAAAACTAGAGCAAGCTGAGGGGAAACTGGATCAGCTTCAAGATTCTGCGCAAAGGTAAATATTGTTTTTTCTGGTCATTGTTCATTTCTACCTTTCTCTCGCCCTGTGGGTTGGCTAGGTAATGACCTTTCACCCCTTTTTTGTGTGTGCGTAGAGTTTCTTTGCTGATTATTTGCATTTGACCAGCAGAAAATAAATACCTATATTGCTTCTTCAGTGCTCCATCCCTGTGTAATGTTTAGTTCGAACTCAAAATTATTCACCATAAGAAGCATCAACTTTCTCTGTATTTGTCTTTCCTCGAGCAATAATAAGTCAAACTGTGTTTAGATGTAACATTTTTCCTGCTCGGGGGCAGAAACTGAAAGGAATGGTGAAAGAAGAAAGTTTCCAGTCAGCTCCCTAAATCAAAACAAATTACTGCCACCAAAATTCTACCGACATGTTTTGCTTGCGTTTCATTATTTGTGACTTTTAATCTTTCATGTCAGTCTTGAAGAGAAGCTATTAAACCTTGAATCGGAGAATCAATTACTTCGTCAACAAGCTCTGACCATGTCACCTACAGCGAGGTCCATATCTGCCAGGCCCAGGATGACTATAATTCAGGTAATACTGGTATATATTGTTCTGAGCACTTTTTGGTGATTGAGGTATTCTTATTTTTCCTGGTATCATTACAGAGAACTCCGGAGAATGGAAATATACTAAATGGAGAAACGAAGTTTGCACATGTAAGGCAGTGCTTATGCTCTAATTTGGAAATGTGAAATTGATGCATCTGTGTGAATATTTAGGTTTGAATTTTGTAATGCTTATGTATTCTCGCTTGTCATAGGACACTGCCCTTGTTTTGGCAACTCCAAAGGAGCCTGAATCCGAGGAAAGGCCGCAGAAATCTCTTAATGATAAGCAGCAAGTAAATGGTTGCTCGTTGTGTATATCAAAATTAATATTATGCTGTGTGCCGCTTTCTATTAATTTATATCTCGTCTAAATCCAAAAAGAATAGTTTTCTCTAATGCATACATCAAAATCTGCTGGTCTTCATTAGGAAAACCAGGACCTCCTGATAAAGTGCATTTCACAAGATTTGGGATTTTCGGGTGGCAAACCAGTTGCAGCTTGTGTCATTTACAAAAGTCTTCTCCACTGGAGGTCATTTGAGGTTGAGAGGACTAGTGTGTTTGACCGCATTATTCAAACTGTAGCTTCAGCAGTAGAGGTAAAATTGATCTCTCTCTCTCTCTCTCTCGCACACACACACGCACACACACAAACACACATACATTTATAATGCAAATTATCTATATATCTTGTCTAGCTGCCAAGTTACCGTTACAAACACTAATTATTTGAAATCCTATTGAAGGTTCCTGATAATAATGATGCATTAGCTTACTGGTTATGTAATGCATCCACACTGTTGATGCTACTTCAACACACCCTCAAAGCAAGTGGAGCAGCTAGCTTCACCCCCCAAAGGCGAAGGACATCATCAGCTTCTCTTTTTGGAAGGATGTCACAGGTATGCACCTATCCTTTATAACTTGTCTCTCGATGTGTCCTGCTATGACATTTATCAATTTCTTATGCCTATAATTTTCTTGATTACGTATGAAGGGTTTGAGAGCGTCTCCACAGAGTTCATTTCTCAACAGCCGACTGCTTGGTAGACTTGATGACTTGAGGCAGGTTGAAGCCAAGTATCCCGCGTTGTTGTTTAAGCAGCAACTTACTGCTTTCCTGGAGAAGATATATGGATTGATCAGGGACAATCTGAAGAAAGAGATTTCCCCTTTGCTTGGTTTATGTATCCAGGTAAATATAGCAATAAATCATGCATGCAATAATGGTTTCTGTTCTTCGATTCTATATGCTAGATAACCCTCACTTTGTCTTTTGTACATCTTGTCGGTGTTAAAGATTCAAGGAAATCTTAATACAACAAAAGGATACAAGAATGACATTCCAGTTCCCATGATGAGCTTCTTTTCTGTCCATTCCTGTTTGGTTTCAAAACATTATTTCGTGCAGGCCCCCAGAACATCCCGTGCTAGGTTAGTGAAAGGACGCTCACAAGCAAATGCTGTTGCTCAACAAGCACTAATTGCTCATTGGCAGAGCATTGTGAAAAACCTGGACAATTACGTAAAGATTATGAAAGCAAATTATGTAAGATAAGATGTTTTTTCCTTGATTCAAAGTTAGCTTACTTTTTCTCTTTTCTTGTCACAGTTGAAAGTTTTTATGTTGCTCTAATGTTTTTTTTTAACAGGTTCCTGCTTTCTTACTCCGAAAGCTTTTCACTCAAACATTCTCATTTATCAATGTCCAATTATTCAACAGGCAAGTCTGTCTTTTAGGGACAAAAAAAAGTCTGTCTTTAAGGGAATTATAAAGCCTAATATGAGTAGTGCCCAGTTGAAACCTTTCTCCTATATTTGGGAATTAACTTTATTTTCTTTCAAACTACTCAAGTCTTCTTTTACGGCGCGAGTGTTGCTCATTCAGCAATGGAGAGTATGTGAAAGCTGGGTTAGCTGAGTTAGAGCAATGGTGTTGTTATGCAACTGAGGAAGTAAGCCTTTCATTAGTATTCTGTTGTTGACCTCAATTAAGGTCTTACCAACACATTATTGTGTACAGTATGTAGGCTCAGCTTGGGATGAATTGAAGCACATCAGGCAGGCTGTAGGATTTTTGGTGGGTATCAAAATTCGCTTTCAGTCCTCAGTCTGGATGATTTATTTACCCTCATTTTTTTGTTTCTTAAATTAGCTGGTCTAAATGGATCCTCTATTGAATGCTATTTTAGGTCATCCATCAAAAGCCCAAGAAGACCTTGAATGAAATTACGAAGGAACTTTGTCCTGTGAGTGAACCTCCCTGCACCCATCTCTCTCTCTCATTCTCATTTCTTATTCATTTTGAACTCTAAACAATTTAATCATTCATACAGGTGCTAAGTATCCAGCAATTATACAGGATTAGTACTATGTACTGGGATGACAAATATGGCACTCACAGTGTTTCTTCAGATGTAAGTTCCTTTAACTTGTGTTCGACTATTCGCCTCCGCCTTACAAAGTATATTAGCTTGCCTTGATGCATAAATCTGCATATTTTGTTGAGCTCTCGTTTTTCTTTCACATGTTCGCTGAAGATATTCTTCTACCCTTACTAATTGCATAGGTCATTTCAAGTATGAGAGTTATGATGACAGAGGACTCCAATAATTCAGTGAGCAGTTCTTTTCTGTTAGACGACGACTCCAGGTTAGTTTTCTCAACCATGTTGAGATTTTCAGTTACTGAAGCACTAAATGAAAACTCGAATATATCCTTCTTTATGAGGAACAATGACATTTTCCTACATGACGGACAATTTATTAGTGGTGAAGTTGCTTCTTTTGTACAGTAATGTTGCCTCTCTATTTTAAAATGTGAACAATAAAAAAATACATGTATATTTAGTTCTTGCATTTTATGGTGCTAACATTCCGAGTATAAAACTTTTGTTTTGTCAAAATACTTCGCAGCATTCCTTTCTCAGTAGATGATCTCTCCAAATCCATGCAACAAATAGACGTGGCTGATGTGGAGCCTCCTCCTTTAATCCGTGAGAATTCAGGGTTTGTGTTTTTACATCAAAGATCAGATAAGTGATCATCAGATTTGGGGTTCGGTTTAAAATCCTGCCCCCATTGCCAAACGTGAAGCAGTGGTGATTCTTTTGTACATTCGCTTTCGATTGTTGTTACCGTGTCCAATATCTCCATTGTATATTTTTCGTCAAAATTTGCTTGGGCGACAATTATTGATTGTTCGTCTGGGTTAATATCAGTTTTCTCTTCTCTTGCCTCGTCAACGTGAGAGGCACTGTTAGGAGGCCGTAGTGCTTATAGGTTGTGAAGAATTTCATGTTATAGGCATATGGATTGGGCTTTTGATTGGTTGTTTCCCTTGATTTTTTTGGGGTGTAAAGTGAATCGCAGAATGTTAGGTTTGATTTATTTGTTTATTTTTTTGGGGTAGTGTGAAGAAGAGTGCTTGCAAAGTGTTTTTGTTTGATGCATGCATGGTAATTCAAATTGAACACCATAAATTCATATGTACAGAGATGGATTGGGTTTCTGCTCTTTCGGACAAATATTTTTGTTCTTTTTGTTTTTATCCTTTTGTTTTCCCTCCTAATCCTACCCTACCGTGCCTTTTGTATACCCTCCTGATCGCATCGGTAAATTGTGCCAGTGTTTTACATACGTACCGCCAATCATACTCCACATGTCACTGAAATTAATAATTAATAATGTAATTGATTAAAAATTAGATAAGAACGTAAATTATTAACAAATAAGCATAGAACTTTCAAATTAAGTAAAAACTTGGTAAGATAAACAATTATTAAAATTTGCTATTATTCGGTATTTTAGCCAAAATTTTGGTGGAGTTTTTCAATATAAAAGCGATAACAATCCCATATTTCGGATAAACTAGTCGCGACCCGTGCGATGCACGAGACAATATATTTAAAATGAAACATTTAAAATTTAAAAAATAATAAATTATGAAAGAGTCATTATACATATGACAGTAATACACAACTCGAAAATAACATAGGGAAGTCATATCATATATTATTGAAAATCTTTTTATTATACAAGTTTTTTGTTTGATTTGTTGGAGAGTCATCGTCACCACAAATTAATATTTTTAAACCGTTTTGACTGGTGACACGGGAGCAACGTGTAGGTGGTCCTTCAAAACCAAACTAGCATGTGATAATGATTGTCTCTGACTTTTATTTAGAGTCATAGGATAAGAAACCATAATTGGGAACTGTCGCTCCTTGATTATGTTTGTTTCCATAGAATTATGTTGATTATGTTTGTTTCTATAGAATTAGGAAACTAACCATGCATATTTTCAAGAATTCAATATATATATTTTGGATAGTGATATCAAATGCGTTTATTAAGTTTATATCCAAAGTATCAGGAAACCAACCATATAATATTTTAAAATCGAAGAAGATTCCGTTTTTTTAAAGATACTATTAGCATGTTTGTTTATAAAAATTTTTTGTTTTGTTTGAATTTTTTGATTTGGTTTAGTTGATTTTGAAAAAAGTGGTACGGTTAGTTGTTAGTGGAGCATATTAAAATAATATTTAAAATAAAATTATTAAAATTGATTTGATGTAAAAGTAGGAGAAAAAGAGAGATTTGAAGTGATGGTTAGTTAAAATAATGTGAGTTGATGAATAGTGAACTAAGATTGATGTGGTGTGTATGAATGATTGATTGATATTATTTAATTATATTGATAATTTTGATGATAGTGGGGTTGAGTTAAAGTTGAGTTAAAAAAAAAAAGTGTTGAGTTAAAATGTTGATTTTTTTTTTGAAAAATTCCATAAACAAACATGATCATATCTTCCAATCTATACTAACTTGTTGAAAATGATGCCATTCCGGGTACGAATCAATTTCTTTTTTAGTTTAAAAATTGCTCGAAATAATTCCAAAATTTCCACGAATTTTTCGTATTGATATGTACCAAAGATATGGAAGTTTGGTCAATTTTACAAACAATGGTTTTCTAGTAGTTTTAGTTTTAAATTGATTAATAAAAATATTCNACTTAGAATATACATACCATTTTTGCAGTAAATTAAAACTGAGTAAATAAATATTTATAAATGTTGTTTTAAACATTATTGTAAATGGATATTGTTTGAAAAGGAATATCTCTTTAAATGTTATTAAGTTATCAATCTTGTTTAGTTGGAAAATCGCTAAAAATGATTCCAAGATTTGTACAAATTTTTTATATAATATGTATTAAAGATATGAAAGTCTGCACAATTTTATGGACAATGTTATTCTAGTAGTTTTTCAATTTAACATATTTTAAATTGATTAACAAAAGTAATTCAAGCAAAAAAAATCATAAATCTTTTTTAGTTCGACATAAATTTCTGACCCAATCAGTTTAAAGAGAAGAACACAAATAACCTGATCGGTTTTTAAAATTTATCGATAAAAAAATTTGATACATAAGTTAATGAAAAAATATTTGTCTTTCAAATTAAACAAAAAACACAGTTTTCATTAAATTATAATAACAATTACTATTATTGGAAAGTCAATCAAATGTTGACCAATAAAAACTTTCTAATTTTAATAAATCCAACAACCTCTTTCAATTATTATAGATAGTATCTCAGAAAAAATGACATTTAATGGGTTATCATATTTTCCAATATAAAAGCAGTACAATTCGGTATTTTGACAAAAATTATATTAATGAGTTATCATACTAGCCGTCTAGTTAGACAATCAATATTCGATATTATCAGTAATACCGACCAATATGATATTTAAAATACTGAACTAAACATTTGGAATTTGGAACCTACAAATTTAGACTCTACAGTTTGGATTTTCCCGTTTACAAAATTTTACTAACACTTCAAGAATTTTGAGAAAGAGATAAATGAATAAATTAAGTAAAAGTTATTATATGTTATTGATAATCATCTTACGACATTTGCAATGGGGCGTTAATTCGCCCCGTTTAAATGGCATCTGGGCATTAACAAGGATGTGGGCGTTGCATTAAGGGAGTGGGACCTTTTTTCCGTTCATTGCATTGAACGGTGCCTTTTCTATTAATTTTTTTTGTTGTTATTTAATTATTTAATTTTTTTTATTTTTTTTAAAAAAAATTATATTGAATGAGTGGAGTCCCATATATGTATTTAAATGAATGGATAAGAATGTGAGTGTGTGTTTAAATGGAGAGATATTTAGTGAAAAGATGATGTGGAGATGTTGTAAATGAGAGAAAGAATGTTAATTTTTTATTAAATGAATGGAAGGGTTGTGGATGGTGTTGAGAGTGGACTATGACACCTAACCCAAGTGACTTGGAATGCAAGTTGTATTTTGGATAATTTTATAAATGTTGTGGTGATTCAATACTAACCTAACGCTATCATCATGATCGACCTGAATATATATATATATATATATATATATATATATATATATATTTTAAATAGGTTTATGAATAAATTAGTTTTTTGTTTCATGTAGTTATATTTATGATAAAGCAATAATATTTGAATTTAAAACCGATAAATTTACAAATAAACTAATTATTATTTTTACATATCAATATAAAAAAATAGTATATTCATATTTATTTTTTAAAAAATAATTTATTTATTCTTATATACATAATTAATTTACTTTTATTAAAGCCAACATTTAGCAAGCAAAAATTATTATCAATATATTAATTATTTTATTAGTTGATTAAGGAAAAATCGATGCAATTAGGCTTAAATGTAACATCATGCTCTTATTATGTGATTTGCGTCTATTTTCTACGAATTATGTTTTTTTATTATTAATTAAAAAATAATGATATTTTTTTAACAATTCCTAAGGAATGATTTATTTTTATTTCATAACAAGTATTTTGAGAGACATTTTCAAGGGACATTTTCTCCAGACATTGACAAGAAAGATCAAGAACAAATCATAGAATTTCGAATAAGGTCAAAATTTCTGGAGGAATAAGATTTCAATTTCTCAAAATTTTGAGACGGGTTAATGGTCTTCATGTCATGGAGTTAGTATAAACCGAGTCCCGATTGGCCCTTATGCCATTATCATGGTTTGGGTAGAGTGTGCCAGATATAATCGATAAAATGCCATGGTTATCATGGTTTGGGCAGAGTGTGCCAGATATAATCGACAAAATTTGAACAGAGTGGGCCAGATATAATCGACAAAATTCCATATAATAGGCGTGTTTGGAGTGCGGTGGGTGAGGTGAATAATAATATATATAGATATTTGCTCATAAAACCTTTTAAAAGTCAAACTAAACCAATTTGCACAGATATGAATAATGATATTATTTAAAAATATTCTTGAAATATCTATTAACACTAATAATTTCTTTTTCTACATTTGAGTAGAAAGGAGTAAGAACCTAAATAATTTAAACAAATAATAATATCTTGACCAAATTTTTCAATATTTATACTTAATCAATTCATTACAAATAAATTTTATCTATCCATTTGGATAACAATTTTAAAAGTTTCATATACATGGATAAGGATAACTTTAGAGTAATTCAGATTTGATTTTTTAAATAGGACAAAAGATAGAATAATTTTTCAATAATAATTTACTTTTTTATGCATCCAGTTAATTATTTTACGACGATTTATAAATAAATATCTTATTAACTATAAAAATGTTACTTATTATTTAATATATCATCACTGCGCAGAAAATAATGGGGTTGTATTTAATTAGGATTTTTAAGGACTTTTTAAGACTTTAGAAATCCTGGTGTATTCAATTTAGATTTGTTAAGACTTTTTAAAACTTTTAAAATCCTGAGGTATTCAATTGGGTTTTTCAAAAGTCTTACAAAATCCTGAGGTATTTAATTTTTTTGACACTAGGATTTATTAAGACTTTTTAAGATTTAGTGGGATTTCTAAACAAAAAACCTTATATGAAATCCCACTTCTAAAATTAACGGTAGAGTTAGAAATATATGTAAAAGTAAAGCTGACAGGTAAAATGAATTCAATATATAGGAAAGTAAAGTTGATAGATTAACGGTAGAGTTAGAAATATATGTAAACATAATGTTGATATGTAAAATCCCCTTCCCCTCTATATATATAATTTCAGAATGCGTTGAGTCTACGTGGCAAACTCTATGCTTCAAATTCCTATTTGGCAGAAAACCATGCTTTGGATTTAGGCTTGCATATAAATTAATATTTTTTTATCACATTAAATTCATAATTGATACATCACATTTTATTTTCTTATAATTCATTCATTAGTTTTTATAAATGTTTTTTCTTCTTATTTTAAGATTTTATAATATTTTTGTTTGTATTTTATTTTTCATATATGATAAATCAAATTAACCATCTTTTAACGATTTCGATTTGACATCCACATTATATATATAAAATACAAAACAGTATTATATTCTTTATAAATAAAATTTAAATTTATTATTAAACTAAATTAAATAATATCAAATAAAACTATAAATTATATTATAAAGTAATAGATATTGGTATGTATTCTTTTAAAAATAATATTTACATCAAATCTAATTGGTATGTTGTCAATCTAATAAAAATAAATAGTTATTTATCTAAATTCTAAAATTAAATATAAAGTTAAAAAAACTGTGAAGCACGACTGATACGACACTTGATGTATTAAGCATTTAATTAAGTAAAAAAATTAATCTATTTTGCTTAAGATTAAATAAACATATTCTACACTTATCCATATCACCATATTATTTTTATTTATTTAAGATATATATTTTTGTACTTATATAATAGTAAATAATATCGATATTTTTATATGATATAAGTAAAAAAATCAACACGAGTTGACATTTTCATTTAATGTACGGGTGTTTAATTATTATGATTAAAAAAATATAATTTAACAATTTAATTAAAACCCAAAGTAAAATTTTATATAAAATTAAATTATTTAAGTTGTTAAAAAATAAAAAATTTAATATTTTTTACAAAAGCTTTCTAATTCAACACCCGTGTAATACACGAGTATTGTACTAGTGAATTCAATATTTGTAAAAGTAACGTTGATAGGTAAAAATGAAATCTGTCTCGATTAGCTTATGTCAATAGACCCGTAGTATTATATCATAGAAAATATATTACATACAAGTTTTTTGTATTAATAAATAGTTGTAATAATTCTAAGAAATAATTTACAAGTATAGACAAAATAAAAGTATAATATAATGCATATAAATTTTATTTCTCCATTTAAATAACCTCAATAAAATTTAAAAAAAAAATCAACAAAAAAATAAAATAAAAATTACAAGTATTGACTAATGTAAAATAAAGCACAATTCACATATCCTTTAACCTAGACTAAAAGTTAAACCCAACCTAGCTAAGACATCAAATCATCTTCATCTCAGCAGCATTACATACCAAGTTGACAAACAAGACCATGTAAAACAAAGAACTAATCAAATCAGCTCAACAAGTTATCACCAACAGTAAACAAACAGACCAGCTTACTCTTNCTTTTTTTTTTTTTTTTAATCTGCATGCTCTGCTATTGACGACTCTGTAACCTCATCATAATCGTCCGATTTGACCGAATTCTCAACTGCCGACTGGTCAAACCGAGCCTCAACAGGCGGAACTTCTGTTTTCTTCTTTTCCTTGAGAATGACTTGCCTTGGCATAACTTCCAGTAAAAAATTGCCCCCATTCCATACAGCTGCAGAGACCTTGAGCACTTGAAAAGTGATGTGCAATTCATAGGACAGGAAAATCGGGACCGTAAGTGCTGTTGTGGCCACCGTAAACATCGCCTGAAACAAAATGTACATAAACATGCGGTTCTGGTCCCCGAGCAATCCACTAAGTCGCCACCACACATTGTTTGCTTTCTGTGCTTTTTTCGAGAGTTCTCTACAGGATGTGAAATTGAAAATAAAAAATAATAATAAGCTTTGGGGAGAAAATAAATTAACAATATCGTTACAACCAAGGGGAAAAATCAAAAAGATACAAAATTTCAAATTTATGCATAATTACAGACTAAGGGATAATTACATACAATTAAGATATTTATCCTGTATGACCTTTTAATGTATTATCTAAGATTAAAACCTGTAGGAAGTCATGACTTCTGGATCTCTTAGCAGTCTCTGTCTACGTAGAACGTTTACAATGAGGAAATAAAGAAGCTGCCAGATAAGGTAAACAACCAAAGGAACAGCAAAAAGCCATGTCCACAGATAGGATTTGCTTTCTACATACGGCCATGATGCTCTACGAGCGGTTCCCTCAGGATGCATGGCTTCGAAAAACACCGGGTCCCACCATCGGATTGTGAAGAACACCAATCCTGACCAACAAAAAAAGAATAAAAAAAATTGATTCAAAGGTGAATAACAGCTGCAAGATAGTTTAAACATGAGGAGACAAGTATTTTAATAGTGTCCTTTTTTTATTTTTTATTTTTTTATTTTTTTGGGAGAGGCAAATACAAAAGAAGTAGACTGATAAGAAACATTACGGAGCTTCAGTGGAAAAGTCTGAAAAAGACATCTCATATCAGATGTGTAAAAGAGGAATGATATTATAATTTATATTCAGAGCTAAAGAATGAACGGAAAAATTATCCTGAAGTTTACTATATAGAAAGACCAAATATAGATGATTGATTGATTGTAGATGTTTTCATGAATGCTGATGCATAAACTGGGGAAAAACCTCAAACTAGCATGAAGGTCATTGTAAAATGGAAGTAAAAAAATTAAAACTCCTACGAATAAAAAAATTATTGAACCAACAGAAACAGACAGAATTTCCTTCCTACAATTAGTTAAGGGTTGTCTTACCAGGCAGTAGATGAATAAAGACGCTTACGATTTTGTCCACAGAATTGAAAACCAAGCTGCATCGCCAAACAATTAGAGCCCATGCCAACGGCCCCTAAACAATTTCACTTATCAAGAAACAGAAATTCTACATAAAAGAGGCTATGTCATACAACAGTACAAAAGCAACATCAATTGTGGTTTGCTTACCTCTGCAAACGAGAAGCAAACCATGAAAAGCTTCTCATTTCTAGGATAACACAGCAGCATAATCAAGAATATTGTGTTAGCATAATAGCAAAAATCCTGCATGGGAAAACCTCATGTGTGAGTCGTCAATTTCTTATCTGTCTATAATGGTTCAAGACTTCAAGTACCAAGTTTTAAAATGAATACTGAAAAAACCAGGTAAACATATCAATGGGAGCTAGAAAAAGCATAAGAAATTTAGAGGATGATACAAACTTTACGTGGGAATGCCCTGAATACAGAACCTACATAACTTCTGAAACAGAAAATACATCTAAGTTAAATCTTTGAGCAGAAAATAGCTAAGATAATGGTTGTTACGTTAGAGAACTGGTTAAACTTAGCTTCAAACAGNAAAAAAAAAAAAAAAAAACGTCATATGAGTAGAATAGCCCAATCACAAATGAGACATTACCAACAGCAATTATACCAAATAGCTAAAACTAAATGCAAAGACGACATGGAGCTTACCAGAAGATAATAGTGCCATTTCTTGTATCGGTAATAAATCCACCGAAGTGGGACGAAAATCACATAGAACAAGCAATACAGGTATCGAACATCCTGCGGCCCTGATCAATTTAAACCATAAAAAGATGAATTCAGGAAATAATTGCAATTGGTTGCAATAAAAAACTTCCTACTCACTTGCACCCAAAATAAAGCAGAAGCCTCCAAATCCAAGAACACCCAGCAAATGTGTCACCTACATTTTCACCAATCCCAAATCAACACATATAAAATTACCACAGATAAAGCTAAGGGATTTCAATTACATTTCATGTTCATATCGTATCAAGTACACATGATTAAGTAACCAACAGTCAAATAGAAAATTAAAGACCTTAAAACACTCACTCAATCACACACGCAACTTCTGATGCCTATTACCTTGTTGATAAACCTTTCGTGCTCCTCAGCCTGCTTAGCGATCTTCACGGCTTGTTTGGACAAGATCTTTTTGGTCTGAACCGCTTGCTTAGACAGCATCTCCTTCGTTTGAGCCACTTTCTAACCAAAAATCAAACCCACTCCGCATCAAGAAACACCATCAAAATTGCAATCAAATGGGAAAAAAAAAAGATCACAAAAACGTGCCCAACAATTTATACACCACAACTACAGAAACAAACATAGGTGAGTTCAGCACGAAAGGTCCTACCTTGGATGGATCTCTGAGCCTAAGCTTAACCTTATTTCCGTGCGAATAGCCGTTAGAATCATCCGCCTCCATGGTCTCTTCGTTGCCGGCCATCAAAATCTTGTTTCTGTATCAAGAAGTTCTTATATAATTTTTTAGCTGGAATTAGAAAAGAAGGTGATTGTGATATGGAAAGGTTTGCTTCAATATCCTTTCTTTGAGCGAGGGCTATATATATACAACCTGTTTGCGTGTGAGTATGAATGGTCGACGCGTTGTTTCTTGTTGTTTAGCCGAAGTGCGGAAAACATTTAATAATTTTTCTCGTCTTTTATGATGAGGCCTTTGATGATTGTTGTCATTAAGCTGCTAATTAATTGCGGCTTAAAAGTTTTTTTTCTTGTTCTACACTACTAGTGTGTATCCCGTGCGCTGCACGGAGGGGTTTTTACTTAAAACCTTTTCTAAAACTTTATATTAAACATAGTTATTTATGTTTAACATCTTATTATTATAAAAAAAAGAAATACCAAATATGAAAAATTATATATTATTTATTTGAATATAATGAGTGTCCCCAACCAAACTAATAACATCCAACATATGATATATGATAAAATTAATTATATGATCGTCATACTTTTTGAAAAAATATACATATATTTCTAATAAACATGTAAGATCCGCATTTAAATTTGTATTTGGATATGAGATGAAAAATGAATATGTACAAACAAAAAAGTACCAAGAACCTACATAAAATGAGATTCTTTATAAACTTTAAAATATTTTGTAGTTAAGCAAATATTAACAAACAAAATCATCAATTACATTTGACCTTATCGAATATAAAATATAATTTATGATATCATTGACCATATTTACCCGTTGTATTTAAAGTTATCATTGACCATATTTTTATGAATTAAGGTTTACAAAATATCTTTTTCAAAATGACAATTTTTTTTAATTTGAATTTGACTTTTTCATCCAACCGCCATTTTCCAAAAAAATAAAAATAGTATTTTGGAAAATTTTAGACGTGAAAATCAAATAAAATTAATTTAATAGTAATCGATTAATTTAATATTATTCAAAATTGTTTAATTCGGTCAACCCGATCTTAGTGCACGTTTAATTGAAACAATCGCTTACAAAAAAAAAAGGTAATCGCTTACAAAAAAAGGAAGTGAAATCTATCTATATAATATAAATCGGATTTGAAAAAATAAAGGAAATGAAATTTCATAATTAATTAATTTAAATTGATGTTATCCGATTTATATCAACTCCCTTCCAAAAAAAAAGGAAATATCCGATTCCTACCAAATCGATTAAAAAAAAAGGATTATGATATACGTCCAAATAAATTACAATTGAAATGTAGGCGGGATTATGAAAAAAAAATAAAAAAACTTTACCGAATAAAGTAATAAAACGAAAAAAAAAGCGGGAATATGAAGCGGGAAAATAAGATAATTTTTTTTGAGTTTTTTGAACAATTTTTCTTAGTCGTAATAATAGTAATAGATTTCCAAAATGTTACCACACATTTTTTTCTATTTTTCTTGTTTTTATTAAATTTTATTTACATAAGATATACATTGGTTAATTTTAAATTGAATCTAAAAGTCAACTCCTCACACTTTTCGAAAAATGTTACCACACAATTTTTTTTTTCTTATTATGTTTTATTTACATAAGATATACATTAGTGGTTAATTTCAAATTAAATCTAAAATTCAACTCCTCACATTCTTGAATTTGAATTTTTAAATAAGGAAATGTGTTTCCATATTTTTTGGTAGTTAGAATATGTTGGATTCATTTATCTATAACTAATCATACACGTATTCAAAATTTGAACCGAAACAAAATTCTTTGAATTTTTTGCTAACAAAATCACCTTCCCATAATTTATTTATTTCAAAAAATGTTACCACACAATCTTTTTAATTTTGTTTTTCTATTAAATTTTATTTACATAAAATATACATTTGTTAATATTAAATTGAATTTAAAATTCAACTCATCACAAATTTGTATATATATATATATATATATATATAGAGAGAGAGAGAGAGGGGATTCTCTTTTTTGTACATATTTAAAAAAAATCTAATCAAATTTTGAATCCCGAATTAAAATCGAATTGTAATGTGAACTGAAAAGATTTGAAATCTAATCATGTTGTAGATAAGGGAAATCCGTGGCAAAAAAAGGGGATGAAAAAAATTCAAATTAAATTTAAGGGGAAAAACAGTTTTTTAAGCGGGAATTTGAAATATTTTTTCAAACATTTTTTCTTCTCCGTATTATATAGTAATAGATTATAAGTAAGGCGCATGATAGGGATAATAGTAATTAAGGGTCAAACCGGCGGAATCAAGGGCACATGACGGACCAAATCAAGGGCACATGACGAACCAAATCCCGCTCAAGGGTCGACCGGACACAATCGGCCCAAGACCTAATCGACCCTTATGGGCATCGACCCTTACGACTGCGTCGACCCTTACGACATAGAGCTCGACTGGACCAATGGGTCGATCCCCACCTCCTGCCTTGAACGCGGACCGATAGATAGGACATCGACCCTTACGCCTCGGCGGTATCACGCTTGGTCGACAGACATTCTGGGACCGGGTCCCGAGAAGAAAGACGTACACCGTCACTATATAAAGGGTAAATGTCGCGAATGGAAGGTAACACTTATCATTATTACATTTCTACAACATCAATTACACACATTTTCTCTCTCAAAACCGAGACACTAACTTGGGCGTCGGAGGGTCTTGCGCCGGAGCAATTCCGGCGTATTTGCAGGTACCGGCGAGCATTCGAGCTTAGATCGGACCGAGTTAGACATGTTCACACCGCAACCGGGAAGAACCATTTGAAAGACCGAAGTCACCTATCTCGGACCATATCAAATTGGCGCCGTCTGTGGGACTCCCTAGCTCAACCGGTGTTGATCTGGTGGTATCTCATACATAGCAATCAGAAAGCAAGTTAAGGAGGAGAAAACGAAGTGAAGAAGATGGAGCAAGAAAGAGAACAGGAGCAGAGGGAAGAGGATAACTCGTGGTTGCACAAAGCGCCCTGTGGGGGCGGGGCCGCCGCCGAGATGGGTATTGTGCGGAAGCACGCCGGTGACCCCAGCCCCTGCCATTCAACGGCCACCGGAGCAGTCTGGAGCAATTGCAAATAGCCCGGCGCTAACAGATGTAATGGAAACGCCAATAAGGCCGGGCGCAGGCGTATTACGCCGTGGGACAAACGGAGAGGAAACGCAGCTCCATGAGGAGACGATGGAGGGGACTGGAGCAAACACCCAACTTCTCACTCCGGAGCAGCCCATACAGATCACGCCTAGCGCGTTGGAGAGGATGATAGCTGCCGCGGTGGAAGCGAGAATGGCGTCGGTCTCACTGCCGGTTAGGGAAGCAGTTGTTCGACCCGGAGCTCAAGGGGTAGGGGATCAACCCGGGGCGCGGGAGGTGATAGCTCGACCAGAGGCAACAACTCGACCAGTCGGGCAACAGTTGGTCGTGGGAGGACAGGGGCATGAGCCAGAGCAATCGGTCCACTCATCAGAGGCCTTACCACAAACGCCCAGAGACTCAGTCTTAGAGCACATGGCGGAGCAGTTGCGCGAGCTTCAAGAGAAGGTCAATGGGCGTCGAAGTCCGTGTCATCCACATCACCCATTTGCAGACGAGGTGTTGAGAGCAGAGCTGCCGCAGGGATTTCGAGAACTTACCATGGCGTATGATGGCTCTACCGACTCGGCTCGACATCTGAGGAGCTTCGAGAACATAGCAGTGTTGCACAGGTACAGCGACGCGGTCTGTTGTCGGGCCTTTGTGACCACATTGGAAGGTGCTGCCCAGGATTGGTTCCATCAGCTACCACCAGGCACTGTTAAGGACTTTCGAGGCCTTCGCTCATTGTTCACCAACCAGTTCGCGAGCGCGAGAAAGCATGAGAAGACGTACTTATCCTTGATAAATTTGCAGCAGAAGGAGGAAGAGACATTACGAGCCTATATAGCCCGTTACACTCGCGCGTGCGTCGAAGTGCCAACCGCCGCAGAAGAGATAAAAGCTGGAGGGCTGACCTGTGGACTGCGACCGAGACCTTTTCGGGATTTTATCTAAAAGACCGGCCCAAAGTTTCGATGAGTTGTTGGAGAGAGGGGGCAAATATATGAACATGGAGCAGCACGTAGCACCAGCTCGATCCATGGAGCAGCACGTAGCACCAGCTCGACCCATGGAGCAGCACGTAGCACCAGCTTGACCCATGGAGCAACACGCAGCACCAGTTCGACCCATGGAGAAGCACGTAGCATCAGCTCGATCCATAGAGCAGCACGTAGCACTAGTTCGATCCATGGAGTAGTACGTAGCACCCCGACACGAAGACGATGGGCCTGAACAGTCTCAGGCCATGAGAGATCCCATGCTAAAGCAAATGGTAGCACAGTTGCATGACCAACTCAATTCAAGGGAATTCTGGGGCAGGTAGGTCGATCTACCCCCGACCAATAATATCGGGTGTCCCCGAAGACTTGCTCCTGAAATGTATCTCGGTCACGTGATATTCTTCGACCAACAAGGCCCCTTTGATTGCTGCGCACATATTGCATCTTGCATCGACCACTCAAGCATCTACCCCTCACGCCTCGACACCACGCATCAACCTCTCGAGCGTAGATATCTTGAGCTTCGCGCTCGACCTCCTTGTCGCGGTCGACCCTCGCTTGCCCGACGCTGTCTCTTTGGTCGACCCTCGTGTGGTGCTCGAATACGCTGAGCTCGACACCTGCCAGACCCTACGTGGCCGTCTTCCGCTACTCAAGGTGTTTGACGAGAACATTCGAAACGCGAGACTTGCACGGTCTTCTATATAGACGCCAAGCAGAGGAACGCGTGATGGTCACGACAACTATCAGTAACCTTAAAATTGTTGAAAACTATGTTGGCGTGGCTGAATCACTGTTTAATTATTCTCTTTTATATACTGGTTGACATGCTCACGAGGTGTTTGGCATAATACCTGAATGAAAGAACAGTTTATAGCCTGCCAATAATTTGTGGACCATTATGCGTCACTAAGAGGTGTTGGAAAATAATATGTCATTAGTGCTGTTGAGGCTGAATACTAGTCATGATATAGCCTATTGCTTCCGATTGTTAAAATTGAATAAATTTATTTGCGTGGGATAATGAATTCGGGACAATCTTGATTGAAACTTTGGGCATGATTGAGAATCCCCTAAATGTGTTGTCGTAGAAGTGTTCAGCGATATTGACTTTAGGTTTGTTCATCTACCGCTTGTTGCGTGAAGTCCAAACAATTATGTGAACCCCATTCAGACAGACCGCATGATCATCGCTTGATCCAGGACAATTGTTGTGTTCTTGCTTGTTATGTTTGAATCTCTTGCCTTTATATCTTATATGAGAGAATTTATCAATATCATTTGCAATTTATGAGGCATTTCATTGTTTGTGTATGTCCTAATTTGAGGATATTATGATATTTATGTTCAATTTCTCATCTTTCTTGTCACTCCAAGCCTCGGGGGGTTTACGTGAAGAGATCGGGTGGGTAGATATATCATGCGTCACCTGCAAAAATTTCAAGGCCCCACGGGTCAGAAGCTCTACAGCAAGGTCACCTGGGGCAAGAAGTTTCAAGACCCCGCAGGTCGACCAGAAGCCTACAGCTAGGTCACCTGGGGTATAAGTTTTCAAGGCCCCACGGGTCGATCAGAAACTCTAAGGCTAGATCACCTGGGGCAAAAGGGTGCAAGGCCACGCAGGTCGATCAGAAGCTCTATAGCTAGATCACCTGGGGCAAAAAGCTTCAAAGCCACGCGGGTCGATCGGAAGCTCTAAAGCTAGATCACCTGGGGCAAGAACTTTTCAAGGCCCCACGAGTCGATCAGAAGCTCTAAGGCTAGATCACCTGGGGCAAGAAGTTTCTAGGCCACGCAGGTCGACCAGAAGCTCTACAGCTAGGTCACCTGGGGCAAGACGTTTTCAAGGCCCCACAGGTTGATCAGAAGCTCTAAGGCTAGATCACCTGGGGCAAAAAGTCTTTGGACCACGCGGGTCGATCAGAAGCTCTAAGGCTAGATCACCTAGGGCAAGAAGTTTTAAGACCCCGCGGGTCGACCAGAAGCTCTACCGCTAGGTCACCTGGGGTAAAAGTGTTCAAGGCCACGCAGGTCGATCAGAGGCCTTCAGGCTAGACCATCTGGGGCAAAGATGTTCAGGGCCATAGGGTCGACTAAAAGCCTTTGGGCAAAGTTCGACTGGAGCAAAGCTTGCGCAATTGTTTTTCAAAGCCATGTGGGTCGATAAGAAGCCTTAAGGCTAGATCATCCGCGCAATGTCGTCGCCCCATGCAAAGTGGGCGACCCACGTAATGTTGTAGCCCTGCGCGATGCCTTCGCCCCGCACGAAGTCGCTCCATGCGATGTCGCCCCGCGCGACGTGGTCGACCCACATGATGTCGTCACCCCGCACGATGTCATTGCCCCGCGCGACGTGGTCGATCTATGCAAAGTGGTTGGCCCACGAGATGTCGTCGCCCCGCACAATGTCTTCGCCGCAAGCGGCGTGGTCGACCCACGCAAGGTGATCGACCCACATGATGTCGTCGCCCCGCGCAAAGTGGTCAAGCCACGCGATGTTGTCGTCCCGTGCGATGCCTTCGCCCCGCACGATGTCGCCCCGCGTAAAGTGGTCTACCCACGTGATGTTGTCGCCCCGTGCGATGCCTTCGCCCCGCGCGACATGGTCGACCCACGCAAGGTGGTTGACCCACGAGATGTCGTTGCCCCGCGCGATGCCTTCGCCCCGCCCTATGTCGCCCCGCACGATGTCGCTCCACGTGATGTCGCCCCGCGTGACGTGGTCGACCTACGCAAGGTGGTCGATGTGTTCAACCCACGGTGAGGGTCTCTACCGTTGACCACGGTCGACACACACAGATAGCCCATGGTTTGCGCGCCGTCGACACGACCGACTCGCGATTAGAGTGTCCGACCCACACAAGCCGACAATGTGCACTCGAGGTCGACGCGGTCGAACCGTAGTTGACACGGTCGACCCGTGTATAACAGCATAAGAATATATAAGTAATAAAAACGATACACACGAACGTAATATTTGCAACTACATGAATTTCAACGCGTGTACTCGCAAATAAGGGGGAGTCCCATATCTGGGATTATAGTATCGAACTGGATGGCAAGGATCGTGGGGGGTTCGACCTGTTCGAACGATCGAGCATATACCTAGGGTCAATTGGGCGTCGACAACATCGACCTATGCGGCCCAACATCGGCATAGGTCCCCCAAGGAGTGATTAACCGTGCATTAACCGGCCCAAGGAGTCGACCATTAAGGGTCGATTGGCAACCGGCCCAAGGGGTCGACCCTCGACATAGCGGCCACCAGCGAAATGACTTAGGATCAAGCCTTGGCCCTCAAAACTATCATGCGCTAGGTGCTCGGTCAACGAACGTCTAAGGATCTATGGTCCCGAGGACCATATGCCAGAAGGTCGACTAGGAGCCTTAGGGCAAGATTCGACTGGGGCAAATTCACGTAAGGTATTCAAGGCCACTCGGGTTGATTGAACTACGCGAGTGCGCGATCGACCCATGTGGGCAAATGATCGACCCCACGGGCTCACGATCGACCCATTTGGGCTCACGATCGACCCCTTTTGCGGGTGTGCGATCGACCCAGAGTCACGCAGAAAGTAAAGACTATGCATGTCGGTGCACGATTGACCGAGGGGAACGCGGGATCGCTGCGATCGACATGCTCGACCCGCAATGGGTGGTCAAGGCACGGTCTATGTGTTTGACCCACTGTGGGAGTCGATACCACTGACCCATGGTCGACGCACTGCCGACAGGACCACGCAGGTTTACACCATGCATGTCGAACACCACGCAGGTTGACGCTACGAAGGCCGATAAGTCACAAGTTGATGCACCACGGCACGACGTATCGCGTTCAAGCGCGATACCTCAAGCGCGACACCTCAAGCACGAAGATTGTGCTCCGACACCTCATACGCGAGGATAGAGCTAAGACACCTTAAGCGCGGGTCGAGCTCTGATTCCTCATGTGCGAATAACAGACCGACGTTGAATGTTCTGCACGTTGACGCTTTAATGATCGATGCAACACAGACTGACGCCCCGCAGGTCGACACTTCTTACGTCAGTACCTCGCAGGTCGTACGTCAACGCCTCGATGGTCGATGCAGCGCAGATGGATACGCCGGTGGATGCAGCGCAGATCAATACGACAATCGATGCATCGCAGACCATGCACCACAGATCGACGTCTCGCAGGTTCGGCGTGTTGCAAGTCGACACATCAAAGACCGAAGATTACGCGTCGAACGCGTACACATCATGAACCATGCGTATACCACACAAAATGAGGAAGGCCATAGATCGAGGCCTATACACGATCCCCGACTACGCGTGATCGAGCTCTTAGACTCGATCCTTATCTCGCCTGATCAAGCTCACATGGGCGAACGATCGACCCGCGCGATGTGGCGGATCGGCACAACGAGCTCGACCCGCGCGGTGTGAGCGGCCCACGCAAGGTGGTCACCCCCGCGATGTAGCTACTTCGACAAAAAGTGGAGTAGAATGGCTCTGATTACGGGTATGAGCCGAGGGGCAGTCCGCTCGATCCCGGTTGGAAGACCCATCGTCACGCGTCTTCGTGGACCTGGCCTATTTCTTTTGCACCACTGATTGCTCGATGATGGAATCTGAAAACAATAAGAGTAGGTGGTCAATATAGACATACATATGACACATAACAAGTAAGGATGCGACCCACGGTGGCACGGTTGACCCACGACCGTCCCATGGCCGGCAGGACTCGCTCGTGGTCAAGGCGTTCGACCCACGATGGGGGTCGTTACCGTTGGCCATGGTCGAAGCAAGTCCAACGTGTTCGACCCACAGTTGGGGTCGATATAACCCGTGGTCGACGCACGACAGACGCGCTAGACTCACGATGGGTGGTCGATGAGATCGACCCATGGTCGGTGTGGCAGACTCGCGGTCGACGCGTTCGCCCCACGATGAAGGTTGCTACCGTTGACCATGGTCGACGCACGACCAACGTGATCGGCCCATGGCGGGTGTTCGAAGCACGGTCAACGTGTTCGACCCACGGTGGGGGTCGATACCGAGCCCATCGTCGACCCAATCGACGTCACACGACCGATACCGCACCGCGGTCGATACACCACACGACCGATGCGTGGTCGACCTGCATGGCTTTATATCGACGCGTTCGACCCATGACATGAGATCGAAACGGTTGACCCACGTGGTCGATCCCCACACAAGTTGACGAGACCGAGGCCGACACTGTCGGCCTGAAACCTATATGGTCTGCACTCGACCCACATGGCCAGCACCCGATGTGGTCGACACATGAGTCCTTGACCCACATGATCGGTACTCGACTTATACATCTGATACCCAACGCAATCGCATACTCAGCCCTCGCAGCGCGGTCGATCGCCGAGGCCAACATGGTCAGGGCATAGCCGGCCCTCACGCGTGAGAGCAATGCGGTCGATCGAGCTCAAGGTTGACTTGCGAAAATTATCGACCATAGCGAAATGGTCGACCGGTGCGACTTATTCGACCAACAAAGCGCCACGTAATTTACCCCTATGGACTCAAACACAAAATCCAAGTCTTCTCGAGCAGCGGACGGTTGGTCCCAATATTGGATAAGTGTGTCGGTGTACTCGATAATTATATAATAATGGTGATAATAAATAAGAAGAAGCACCGAGCATGTATACCCTTTGACCAACTGGGCTTCGATTCACATACTCATGGAGAATAGAGAATTTCTCTTTATTATTTATATAGAACGGGACAAGTGAGGGGAGACATGTTCATAGTGGGAAACATGCTTAAAGGTGAGAAAAGTGACGTGAGCCACATGCTTTTGGTGGGTGTGTTTGGTGGGTGAGAAACATGGTATGGGGAGAAACAAAGTGTGTTGGTCAAAAGCTACTAAAAAATTAAATCAAGGTTCTTTCACGGAGAAGTGACCAGAACAAATACCACGCACTCACCAACCGAGCTCAGTAATCTCACGGTACTAAGGCTGAACGGAAATTAGGGGTAGCGATATACGCGACCGTAGTATTTACAACTACACGAATTTTGCCTCGTGTACTTGTAAATAGGGGGGAGCAGTTGATAGGGATAATAGTAATTAAGGGTCAAACCGGCCGAATCAAGGGCACATGACGGACCAAATCCCGCTCAAGGGTCGACCAGACGCAATTCGCCCAAGACCTAATCGACCCTTATGGGCATCGACCCTTACCACTGCATCGACCCTTACGACATAGAGCTCGACTGGACCAATGGGTCGATCCCCACCCCCTGCCTTGAACGCGGACCGATAGATAGGACATCAACCCTTATGGGCATCGACCCTTACGCCTCGGTATCACGCTTGGTCGACAGACATTCTGGGACCGGTTCCCGAGAAGAAAGACGTACACCGTCACTATATAAAGGGTAAATGTCGCGACTGGAAGGTAACACTTATCATTATTACATTTCTACAACATCAATTACACACATTTTCTCTCTCAAAACCGAGACACTAACTTGGGCGTCGGAGGGTCTTGCGCCGGAGCAATTCTGGCATATTTGCAGGTACCGGCGAGCATTCGAGCTTAGATCGGACCGAGTTAGACGTGTTCACACCGCAACCGGGAAGAACCCTTCGAAAGACCGAAGTCACCTATCTCGTACCATATCAGCGCACAAAAGTGCAAACTGAAAGCAGCCTACAGCTGAATGATACAACAGTTACAAACTAAGAGGAGATGAGGAGAGATTCGGAGATCGCCTAGAGACGCTCTAGCAATTGTAGACCTGCAACACTACAACACTAAACTAAAAACACTA
>BKCP01005072.1:1415139-1428406 GCA_008636005.1 Striga asiatica
GTTTTAATAAATTGAAAAAAAAAAAAACTCGTTGAATGTAAGTTGGCTTGAAAGGACATTAAAATAATAACGAGAAACATGTTTTGCACCATAAAGTATAAACTAAGTGTTGAAATTTTCACTTGTGAGTCAGTCCCACATAGGATTAAAAGTCTGCATAGTTTTATAAGTATAGTGTTACCTATCTCCTTTTTCTTCACCAATTGGTTTTGAGTTGGAACCTTACGGGACGACTGAACTCACCGTTAGATGGGTGTGCTTAAACTGTACGGGACCGCACTAATGTACAAATATGACATAGAATTTCTAAACTGCAAAAGAGAAAAATTAACTTCCTACCCATCCCCAAAACAACGGAAAGGAGAAAATAAATAAATAGTATAGTGGTTCATCAGCTACAGTTTGGTTCAGAAATTGACTCGTGCTCAAGTTCGAACTTTGCCTCAATGAAATATATAGATATTGATATAATTTTAGGTGAAGAAAAATGTCATTAAAACACGAAGATGGAACGACCCTTGGTAACGAGGTAGCCCAATATTGGTTTACGAGAATATGAACGATAGATAAGATGGTTAGACTGCAATCAGTATTTTGAAATTTCGACCAATACTTTAAACATAATTATAATATCTTTGAGAGATTCTCAAGCTGATCAAAGCAGTATGTATATCAAAACGGACAGGGATAGGGTTATATATGTACAACTCATGGTAAAAAACATAGGTAATATGTAACTTTTGTTTATTTCAAAAGGATAAAAAAATAGGTATTATCTTATGACTGCAGATAAAAAGATGAACTTCCAAGCTGATAAAGATACTACAAATCTAAGTTAAAACATGGAAACGGTACAAAACACATCTTTTGATGTATTAGTCACTCAAAACAACGTTGGGACTGGTCTGATATATCTGACACACACACACACACACACACACACACAAACAAGGAAACAAGAATAGATTTAGGAGTTAAATTAATTCAGCTTTCACATGTATCAACACGTTCAAAAGTTAATTATACACACACTTCAAAGTGGCGAAATATCATGTATAACATCAACAACTTGCATGCAATGTTAAGATATTTTATCTCCACATTTTCCAAAATCTCCTGCACACATCAAGCTAGATAATTTTTGCCATTTTCTTAAAGGTGCATCTTCATAGAGGCAAGTGGTAAAATTATAGAAATCCTTAATTTTTCAGAAAAGTCAGCAGAAAACGCAAAGTAATTATAAGCACGTTAATCAACTTCACTTCCATATTAACAGGTGAAAAAAGAAGAGAATACTATGTATCAGGTGCTTATATCATAGCCTGGACAGTAGAGGAAGACCAGTCAGTAGCCAAACTTCATTTTTTGTAATTGACCCATATTAGTTTCATCATAAGTGATCTCAAAAGAAAATGAACAAATTTTATGAACTCACTTCAATGCCTTTCCAAATGATATATAAAGAAAGTTTCCTTTACCGCTTTTGAGTTCGACTTGGATTTACTGCCACTGTGGTTTGAGACAGATGATTTTTCCTTTACTTGCTTCTTTGCAGCTCCAGTCACAACTTCAAAGATAGTCGGAAGATCATTTATCAGACTGAATAGCCTTTTCCTGCATCCACCACCAACAAAGTAAAGTACAGCATTAGGAGAAACTCTGTTTATTAATACAAAAACGTTTGCATCTAGCAGAGGAATCACACAAAATTAGAGATCTTATTATAGAAGATATCAAGCAATAACAATATATAATTCTCATGTTTTTATACTTTTCCTCCTGGAGGGAGTCAGCAGTCAGCACCATAAACCATTAAGCACAAGAAAAAAGCAAGCAAGCAAAACACTTATTTGAATGGACGAGCAATATCCTATGAAGTAAATTAGATAGACATGTTGGAGAAAAATGATAGCTATAGCCGTAAAATTTATTGAAACTGAGAGCATATAATCATGGGATAGTAGAAATACGACAGAAGACTAGAGAAACACGCATCAAAAGTGGTAATAACTAAAAAAATTCATTATGCAGGACGAAAACAATAACACCTCAATATGGCAATGCACAACTAAATATAACTACGCTGAGACCAGATGACCAATGCAAAATAAAGTAGAAAGCTTGCTGAGAACAGAAAATAAAATATAAGCAGGACGAGGAAACTCAAAAAGAAGTAAACTAAACAGAGCCAGGTATTACCATGAGAACAGGATACGAAAAAAAATAGAAACAGGATGAGGAAAACTTTAGAAGTTCCAAGCTTTTGAATAAAGTACCTGTCAGCTTTATCAAAACCGAATCTGGCACCAAAATAGAAAGCAACAGAAAGTAGCCATGCATCACTGTGCACAGCCACGAGAGCCAGCCAGTCTTTCTCCTGCATCCCATCCCTGGCAAAGTTTATACCCAAAGCAGGTTCCGGAAGCTCAGGAGGCACCTCCTCAGCAGGCAAATTAACCTCCCAACGCTCATTAGGAAATCCATAAAGACAAAGATTTTCCTTCTCTGCAATTTTCCATGTTTTTCATGGAGGCAGCATCATTAAAAGCAAAAGAATGTTTGCAGATGGAAACATTTAATCATCCATCACAAGCTGATAATACAAAACCCTACATACTCATATAGTTATAGACGAGCAAGACATGCATGCATAGAGTGGTTGGTGAGATATGAACAGAAATCGTAAAAGGAATGGTAAAGGAACTAATTTGACGCACCCTTGGGTACAAACCTTAGCTCAATACAAGATAGAAACAGAAAGGAGCAACTTGCACCAATAGAAAGCCAAAAATTATGGGAAAAAGATCCCATACAAGCCTTTTCAGCTTCAAAGGAAATGGAATAATTAGGTAAATGTGCTTCCTTTTGTTCCTAAAAATTCACATCTTCATGTAAAAGCAACATAATAATAGGGGTGCTCATAAAGTCCAGAAAAGGGTTCAAACCGGACCATCAAAATAATAATAATAATTTAAAAAAGTCAAAATGCCAGCAATTCAAAACGCTTACCGAAATAGCACCGCCTAGTTAAGATGATGGAGGTTTGGAATTAACAAAACCACACAGCACCATCGGATATTCTAAGGTAGAATCAAAGACTTCATTTTCTTTTCCTTAATTGGCCAACGGTGCAGCAGACACGGTAAATTCTAGTTTTAGATTCACCGGAAAATGCACTATGCATACTGTGTTTAGTATTACAAATATTGGATTATATATTACATCCGGAACCGAATGCTTCTAGGATAATTGTAATTCGAATGTAATTCAATAAAAAGAGAAAGTGTAGTAATATATATACCATATCAAAACTTTATAACTATCACTTGTAAGTTGTAAGTCTTACCCTTATAATTATCACTCGTAAGTTGCAAGTCCGGTAAGTTAAATCATGATATAATTATATTTATCACACCCAAACCATCTCCTCTCTTAACGGTAATTGTCCGATTTTTCCAAACAAAAAAGAAAATCTTTTTACCCAGAAAATATATATATATATATATATATATATATATATAATAAGAGAATAAAAATTCTCATAACAAATTTATAATAAATTCCCAAAATAGATAGGGTAACAATAGGTTGGAATCAGCATACTTCACCAAGCTACTCAAGTTCACACGAACCACACCAAACAGACAATTATTCTAATACAAAAGTAATTTTGATTTATTTTTTCAGAAAGGCAACAATAATAAGACCGCACAAAAATAATGTCTACAAATAAACCCAAAATAAAAAATCGACTGAGGTAAACGTAAAACCACTAAGAAATTGCATAATCACGAAATTCGCCCAGCTCACCAGGATCACAAAGCTGGAAAAATTCTTCAACGTCTGAAAAAAAAAAATAACAGAAAGGAAAACAATGAATAGGTCACAAAACTCCTTACGAAAAGTAATGCAGAAAAAATCGAACAACACAAAACCCTAGAGCTTCAAACAAGCAGCACATCATAAACAGAAATATGAATAATAAGCAGACCACACACAGCAAAATTTATCTCTTCTTTTTTTCATTATTTTACCAGTGGTGAGAGCTTTAATCAACGCATTGCGCCGGCCCGTGAAATCCCTGAAAACCTCTTCCACCGTGCGAGGATTATGCGCGCCTCCTCCGTCCATGGCTGCTCCGTACACGCACAAACACGCTTTAGTGTGCTTTTTTTTCAGCAATGGTTTTCAAAATAAGGACAGGACGAGTGAGGGACTCGGGTCAAAAACAGGGTTAATTTGGGGGCATAAGTGGAATTGTGAGGATTATGGGGGACTTTTTCGGATAGAGGAAATTCTTGGCGAACGGATAGGACTATAAGTTGAAAAGGAAAGAAATGTTTGACCTCCTACTCTAGGGTCCAGCGTACTCACAATCCCTTTCATTTTAAAATTTTTCTAAATTATATGGTTGAAAGTAGTTTNNNNTTAAGATTATGCAATAATTGCATTTGTTTGTGTGTAACTACATCATAATTGTTTGACATGTGTCCAGTTTAAAATATTAAAATAATTTAAATATTTCTATTTAGTGATTTTTCAATCTAACCTTTATGTCATCAAATCTATTTGGTAAAATATATAAAAAGAACTTTTTTGTATGCAGAATATGCAATCTTTCAAATTCTTGTGCTTCGTAATTTTATGAGTCAATTTTGATGCTTCAGAATAGTCTATATAAATATGAAATTTATATACTTATGAGAATTTTTCAAGTTATTACACATTTAAATAACTTAAATTATAAATATATTTAAAATTTAATCATTTTTATCTTTGAAATCAATTATATCATATATATTATATAAAATTAATCATTGACGAGTTTGGATTTGATATCCATATTGCTAAAATTATAAATAATTTATTTTTATTATAAAACTAAATAACTTATAAATACTAATTAAAAATTAATAAAAGTATATATCAGTTATAAAAGTTATCTATAGATTTAATAAAAGTATATATCAGTTATAAAAGTTATCTATAGATTTATTACATATGATTAAAAATATTACAATATAAAAAGGACAAATTGTACAAGTGAAAAGTCTAGTTAAATATAATAATAGTAATAAGAAATATTTTAAAATATTTAAAATTTAAATAAAAAACTTCTCTTTTATAATTTTCTTAAAAATGTCAGTATAAATATTTTAGCTATTACCATGTAATCGCGGGTGTTATACTGGTGTTACTATTATAATTAGCCAAACAAATTTTTTTTTTAAAAAAAAATATTTCATCAACAACTGGTGAAAAATACATGGTTATTGTCATTGTTGTCGCACAAAGTTCAAAATACCTGTCCTTGTTTTGTTTCACTTTTCGTGGGCTAAAGAATTAAGAATAAGTTTTAGAGGATGCTTGGATATAATATTTTTTTGTTTTGTTTTGTTTAGTTAATTTTGAAAAACGTGGTATGGTTAGTTGTTAGTGCGATTCTGAACTTATATTAAAGAATATTTCAAATAAAATAATTAAAGTAGATTTGACATAAAAGTATAAACGAAATAATGTGAAATAATGGTTAGTTAAAATTATGTTACTGGATAAATAGTGAATTAAAGTTGATATAATGTGTAAGAATGATTGATTGGTATTGTTTAGTAATATTGATAATATTGAGGTTGTTAGGGTGGGGTTAAAGTTGAGTTAGATTCGAGTTAAGAAAGTGATCAGTTAATAATGATTTTTTTTTAAAAAAAAAATCTTGTATCCAAGCATACTCTTAGATTCGTACTCGTAGTTGATAGAAATTGCAGCTCAGAATTTGATGTTTTTTATTCCAACTTCATTTGCGTTCTTAAATCTACTTATGGTCTATGTTGATGGTGATGGTTGGCGACAATCATCGTTGATTGTTGAGACTAAGAGTGTGCTTGATAAACATCATAAGATAGTTTTTAGCTTATTTAGTTATCATTCAAGCTTTAGGTATTTAAATAAATTTAATTTGGTAGGACGAGCCCTTTTAAAAAGTTCGAGCTTATCTCATAAGCTTTCATGGAAAGTTTTTCAAATAAGCATGTTGAAGTTTTTATTTCAATTTATCAGCTAAGTTTACCAAAAACTTCTATCATATCAGCTAGTTTTCAGCTATAAGACATCAACTATCAGTTATAAGCTCGAAATTCACTTGTAAATAGGGTGATATGGGATATTATACCTCAATGAGTAAACCGGTCTAGTGAGTTGGTCGAATAAACCGAGTAGGGTGGTCGTGGTCGAACATCACAGGAACAAGAGCCTCTGAAGTGGAAAGATAGCTTCAAGGGGATTCCGGCATTTGGAGCGCGGGACGATCCCAGACCTATGGAGGGCCCGGTCGAAGATCGGTCTGCGCCACAAACGGTCGTCTGATCGACTATTTCCCAGACTTGGAGCAGTCAGTGGATCGACCCACATGTGGTCGAGCATGAGAGCCTTCGAGGACGTGTGGGGGACACGTGGCATGACCTGGTTGGTCTATATAGCGCAACCGTCTCTGACACACCTCCAGTGTGTGTTGTACGATTGGGCAGACTGGGCAATTTTGGGCAGCCACCTCAGCTCACCCGGGCAGCAGGTATCTCACCCCCATATATAGGGGTGAGCTTTATTATTTTAGCACTATTTATCCATTATATTCTTGAGACTTGAGTAGAGCTTATAGTGACTTAAGTATCGGAGGCTCTTCACCGGAGAACCCCTCCGGTGTGGGAGTTTTGCAGGTACTCGGCATTCTACCAGCGAGGAAGACAAAGGCGAGTCAATTTCCAGCCGGTCGAAGTGTTTGGCGTACCATAGGGAATGTTTGGTTGTTAGCAGCTCCACTATTTTTCGGCAATTTGACCGAATTAGCAGCTTTGGATAACTGACTAGCTAAAATTTATGTTTGGTAATTCAACGAATCACAACTATTTTTTTTTTCTCGAAAAGTTAAAAATTGAAACGCTGCTTGGAGCAACATTTGGAGTTACTGGTTCCTTTTAACAATTTCTTTATAGTTTGTTGTTTGTTTAGTAGTTTTTTTTATACTATTTGTTGTTATGCCTTTTATCCTTAGCATGGGTGTGTGTATGTGTGTATATATAGAAGTGTGCTCAAATGAGAAAGGAGTACAATGAAAGAAATGAAAATAAATATGTACCATTACATATAGTAGTCAAACATATGATAGTAATTTCGCAAATAAGTGTACATTACATGGTCAAATGTATACATTTGACCACTTCCTAGAGGTAAAATAGACATTACACTGTCACCATTGGCCCCACCACTAGCCCCACTAACTATACAAACTCTTTCTCTCTCTCATACCTATCCCTAAAACACGCACTACATGCACATAGGGGTGCCCAGTCCACGGGCCGGGTCACGGCCCGGCCCGGCCCGCCGGGTCCACGGGTCGCAATTTCATGACCCTTGACCGGCCCGCATTTTCTAAGGGCCGCGGGTCCAAACCGGCCCTGAACCGCCGGGTCACGGACCCGCCGNCGGGTCTGGTTCAACGAACCGGCCCTTAGGAGGCCGGTTCAGGGCCGGTTCGGTCCGGGCCAGGACCGGTTCGCGGGTTGGTTCCCGGGCTGGTTCGGCCCATGGACATGTCTACATGCACACACTTAATTCGTACTTACACACTCAGTACACACACAAACAAATTTTGACCGTCGGACACCGCCGAACAACCACAGCGCGCCGCCTTCGCCGACCGCAACCCGAGATGACCGTCGTCCACCAATGCCTCCCCTCCATTGCAGCTCCGCCGTGCCACCGCCTCAACCTCGAAGACCACCACTCTGTCGCCATCGAACGAGGACTTAATGGAAAAACCTCCGCCAGATCCTCACCTTCCTCAGCGGCCGCCCGTCACTGGTCCCGTACACACTCACACAAACACACACTCAGCTCCGGTTAATGTTGCCAGCCATTGACAGTTCCCCGCCGCCTCCATTGTCGCCATCATTATCCTTACTGACAGGACATCCTCTCTCCTTCCTCCGACAACGCTGGAGATAAACACCGCGCACACGTAGCTCAATTCAACACGATTGGTGGTTTTTGTCGCTTGAATCGAAGTGTCTTTGGTTTCGAGATTCTCTTGCCGGCGGGATAATGTAATCGACTTAACTGATGAGGATGCTCGCCGGCAGCAATACAGTGAAGTTGTGGTGGTGAAGTCGTGGCGGGGGTACATATTAGTTTTAGGGGTATGTGAGTAAAAATTAGATAAATTGTAGGAATCATTCTGCACATTTTAAGAACTTTAATTATAGTATTAATTAATTAATGAGTTAAATACATAATGAATAAAAAAATAATTAATGCAAAATAAAATAAATAAATAAATTGTACAATATGCATGGAAAAAATATAAATGTAAAACAAATATATTTAACAAAATAATATTTTTTTATAATTCATTTGGTTTGTTTGTTTGTTTTATTTTTCTTTCAATAAAGTTGAAATTGATATCGTGCAATCTAATAGTCATTAATATGCAATTCGTCTAACCCTATTGTGCATTGTTTCGACAGCTATTGTGCAGTCTGAACCGATCGAACGTTTGCCCCAAACCAAATTGAAACTGAACGAATTACTGGGTTTATCCGACCAGTTAACTAAATTACCCTAAATATTTAAATTAATTTATTTTTTATATTATAAAAAAATATGTAGTATTTTAATAATTTTGTATAATATTTTTATATTATTTTTTATTGAAAAGACATAATATGTTAAAATCAAGAATCGATAATGTGCCTATCCATAGACACTAATATGCATTTGGTCTAACATTAGTGTGCAGTCTATTAAGCGGTTAATTTTTATGTGCATTTCAAGTTTAGAAAATTCTAATAATGTGTATTTTAATTAACATTATTATGCATTTGTCAAATTATTTATATAATAAAAATTATTTAGTATTTGTAAATTTTTATTTAATATTGTATATTACTGTTTGTAATAAATAATATATATAGATAAAATATAAAAATAATAATTTTATATAGTTCAGTCAGTTCTGTTATTTTGTTTTTTTATTAATTAACGATAGATTTATAATTTTTTACACCCAATGAGAATGAAAGTTGTGAGTTAAGTACATGAAGTGAAAGTTGTGATTTAAAAACTGTGACATAAACACAAAATAGTAATTGTGAGCACAAATTTGATTAGGGGTGGGTGCGGTCCGGGACGTCCAAGATTTGACCTGCCTGGTATTTGTCCCGCTTTTATGAACCGGTCTGAAAACGGCCCGGGACGAGACACCGTCCCAAACGGACCGGTATTATTCAAGACCAGGATAAAACAAAACAAAAAAATAAACTCAACCAAAAAGACTCATTCTATTAAAACAAACAATCAATATACCGATTCCATTATAAGTTTAAACTAGTACAACACCCATATATTACATGGGTGGGGACAGTGCCTCATTCCGGATCTGTATCCGGACAAGTCAAATCCAAGATCGTCCCGAAGCGCCCACCCCTACCATAAATAATCAACATATTTATTGATAACCCGAACCTAAATATTTTTGGATTAAAAGTAAATTAAATCTATCCAAGCCTAATAACGAAGCATGTAATTTTGCCACATAGGATCCCGAAGCATGCGAGCCTGTCACATAGGCTCAGCACGTTCTGAATTAATATATAAGGGGGATTATACATATTGTCATACTAACTAGTGCATAGCCCGTGCGATGCACGGGGCACATATATTAATTGAGTCATTTCTATAGGGCTTGTACATTTTGGCAAAAAATAATAGGGTAGCATCATCAGTTTTCCACTTCTTTCAATCAGTGATATTTATTTTAGTCATAACGTTGTTATATTAATTAATATATCATTCTGCTTACACGTTATACTAATATAAATTTAATTTTACAATATATATTTATTCATTGATATAAAAAAAAATTATTCTTATTCTTGTTCACCATTTAATACTCAATTAATATTTTATTATAATATTTGTTGTCATATAATGTCACTATTATTATTTATAAAGGTTATAATAGTTGTCTACTTCTTCTTAGTTTATGTAATGAAGTTTAAAATAAAATTTTGTGTATAAATGTTTATAAAATACACACACATGTTTTTTAAAATTTCTCATAATAATAAAAAAAAATTGATTTAGCAAATTGTCAAATAATAAACCCTTATATAATCAAGAGATTTTTCTAATTTGCATCCTAAGGTTTTATTAGTTATTTTAACATACTATGCAATATAAATATATATTTTACAATAAATTCATTATGGAAACAAATAAAAATAAAAAATGATAAAATTATCGTGGTTGACAATAATATACAAATAAATCAAATATTGAAACTGTAAAGAATAGTTAATATATTTTAATTTTATTATTTAGCCGTTAATAAATTATTTAATGATTTGATCATTATCTCTTAAATGTAAATTATTTTAGTTTAAAGAAATTATTTGTTTATATAATTAAATAAAGGTTAAAAAATATTATCGAAAATTATTATTCACCAACTGGATTTCGGCTAATTAGTTAGAGGGAGAATTATTTAACATGTTACGATTGTTTATAAATATTTTAGGATGAAAGTCAACATTTTTGAAAAAACAAAATTAATATTATGGTTAAGACTTAAAATTTGTTTTCATGGTTATGTTGACAAAAATATTATCAACACC
Source organism: Striga asiatica (assembly GCA_008636005.1). Classification (NCBI taxonomy): domain Eukaryota; kingdom Viridiplantae; phylum Streptophyta; class Magnoliopsida; order Lamiales; family Orobanchaceae; genus Striga; species Striga asiatica. Next base: position 1,425,807 of record BKCP01005072.1, read on the forward strand.
AATTATGAAAAATCAAATTATAGTTTATTATAATGAATATCAATAAAATTGTTGCATATGATAATAAAATTATTCAAGGAAAGAATCTTTTTGATCATATATGATTTGAAAATGTGTATATATTAAAGCAATTAATGCATATATTTAAAAGTTTCCAAATAAAGTATGCATTAAATGCTCATTGACTTTTTTGCTACTATATTTAGTAAATAGTAATTCTTTATATATATATATAGATTCAAGTATTAGTAATGTACTAGTATGTACCCCGTGCGATGCACGAGACAGAGATATTAAATGAGTTATTTTCACCCCCTTGTTTGTTTAAGTCTAAAAAATAATAGAGTTATTATCTATTTTCTACCTCTTTTAATCAACGTTAAGTCTAAAAAATAATAGTGTTATTATAAGTTTTTTTTCCACATCTTTTAACCAGTGTTATTTTTTCAGCCAGAATATTAGATATGAGCATGTTAGGGCTAGCTTGTAAATAATTAATATATTATCTCACTAAAACATTTATAGTAATAAAAATTTAATTTTATCATATAAATTTATCCCTTGACATAAGAGAAAGTAGCAGTTTTACTTATTGTTGTTCACTATATAATATTTAATTATTATTCTATTATATAATAAAAAGGAATACTATTAAATAGTGTAGTAGAACTGTTATAAAATTATATGATTTTTTTTTTTTACAATATGGATTTAATATCTTTTTATGATTTGATAATATAACTATAATATATTCTTAATGATTTAATAATATGAGATACGGATTTACATAATACTATGGATTTATTATTTAATGTTAAGATATTGAATTAGGTAATATATGATTCACTAATTTGTAATCTGTCTCTTTTTATATTGAAAATAATCATATGATTAAGTAGATATAACAATTATCTATAAATTCCTTCATTTAAGGAATAATTTTTAAATTGGTCCAAGTGTTGAATGCAGTCTGGTTTTCTTGTAACTAAAATGGGAAGAGATTTTGAATTTCAAATTTTCAATTTAAAACCACACGTAAATTTAGATGCATATTTTATTAAAAATAAAATGAGAAAAGATTTTGAATTTCATATTCACTTCAATATCTGTCGAAATTTTTAAAAATGAATTCAACAAAACCCATAATTTTAGGGGCATTCAATGGTACCCTATTTTATGATTTAAAATATCTAAAACTTTATAAATATAGTGTGCAATTAATTATGATTTGACTTTTCTTCTTACTAATTATAGTAAATGTGATAGCTTTTTATATAAGTATAGATTTCGGCCAATTCCCACCCACCCCTCTGCCTCCAGTTGGTTTCTGGCGATCCTCTAATCCAACTGCCTGCCGCGGCATAGGAGAATTCGACAAGGAGCGCATCCCAACCGTAGAATCCACAGCGCCTCACCAGAAAGATTACGCCAATGTCCTCACTTTCTTCGCCCTCTCTGAGGAATTAGGGCTCGCCATTTTTGGGAACAAATTGAATCTCTCTCATTTTTGCAATTTCAGAGCTTAATTGCGTAAAGAAAGATTAGTTGTGGTTTGAATTTGACTGTGAGGGCTGAATTAGGGGAAATCTGTCTGGCGAGTGGGAATTTGATCGGGTCTGAGATTGTCAATGAACATTCGCAGGAGGACGTCTGACTCCATCACCTTGAATGCGGCCTCCCAGATGGTGTACACGACGGTTGTCGCCTTCCTTGCTTGGTCAACGTCGTCATTTTCTTACCCGTCAGGAATTCACCAATTTTAGAATGGGGTTGATTTTTGAAAATTATATATCACAAGGACTTCTCTGGAATTTCAAGAATTTTAACTATATTGAAATTAAGTTCATGGGCCAAATTCATAATTTATAAAAAAGAAATTAATAAATGCAAGATAATGATGAATAAAATGCACAATATACAGTTTGCACATGTACATAAAAAATAGAGTCATATTTTTACAAATCACATGTTTTGAAGATGATTGGATATAAAAAATTTTGGTTTTGTTTTGATTTTTTGTTTGGTTTGGTTAATTTTGAAAAAGTTGGTATAGTTAGTTGTTAGTGGATATATTAGAATAATATTTAAAATAAAATGATTAAAGTTGATTTGATGTAAAGTAGGAGAGAGAAAATTTGAAGTGATGGTTAATTAAAATTATGTGAGTGGATGAATGGTGAATTAAGGTAAGGTGGTATGTAAGAATGATTGATTGAATATTATTTAATTATATTGATAATATTGATGATAGTGGGGTTGAGTTAAAGTTGAGTTAAAAAAAGTGGTTGAGTTAAAAATGTTTGGATTTTTTTGAGAAATTTTGTACCCAAGCATGCTCATAAATATACCACAACGTCATCGCGCTACAGAATGCACAATACTGTTAAAAGAAATGCATATTAATGTTTGTGAGAATGAAGATTAGTGAAACTATGTATTCTACGAAATAATGCCATTGCGTAAAAAAAAAACCAAAGTACATATAATTACAGTAATGCCATCACCCCTTTTGACCAGTGTTGGAGCTTTTGACCAATTCTAGAGTGTTGATATATCAAATTCAACCGCTACAATCCATTCTTTTTTCTTTTACTATCACT
>BKCP01005072.1:1428481-1462248 GCA_008636005.1 Striga asiatica
TTATGTACTATTGCGCAAGTTAGATTTCATGTAGCATTTTCAATAAATTAATATAGGTAAAATTTGTTATGTATTAATTGTATTATTAATTTATAAATATTAATTAATATTATTTACACGTGCATCACACGAAATTCATACTATTATATCGAAAGAGGTTGATGGTTAATTCAACGGTAAAAGGTCAGTTTTTTATTTATAAGCTGACTTACTCTAAAATTTAGAGCTTGTTTGGAAACACTTTTTAAATGGACTTTTGGATGCAAAAATCCATTTGGATAAATATTTATGTTTGGTGCTAAATTAAGAATGGACTTATGAATAAGTTGTTTTTCCAAAAAGTCCATTTTGTAAAAGTAAATGATGCAGACTTTTGGAGAAGTCCATATCTTAAATGGACTTTTTCAGAAGGGCTCCCAAACAAGCACTTAATATTCAAAATTATATGCATAAATATTATCTTACTTTTTTCTGGGTGCATTTTAATTTTTAAATTGTATTGGAAGATTTTATTTGTCCTATTTTGATAGAAACAATTACGTATCAAAATACAAAGTTGTTTAAAAACGATATAAATTTATGGTATTGCCTTCAAATATGCAAATTTGAAAATGAACGCCAACAACAAATTATAGTATTATGATTTTCCACAATCGAAATTCCAAAATTCATAATTAGTGATTTACATATATTTGTAGCATTTTAATACTTTACATATGGAATAATCATGATGTTGACATCTAGTAAATGTCGTGTTTATCATTTCTATTAGAAATATAAATTAATTATAGAAAATAATTTATTAAAAGTTAAATAACGATAAATTTATAATTTTTCATACCCAATGAGAATGAAAATTGTGATTTAAGCACATGAAGTGAAAGCTGTGATATAAATATTGTGATATAAACACAAATAGTAATTGCGAGCACAAATTTGATTAGAGGTGGGCCGTGGGCGCGGTCCCGGACGTCCGAGATTTGGCCTGTCCTTGTACCTGTCCCACTTTTACGAACTGGTCTGGAAACGGTCCTGGAGAAGACACCCTTCCAAACAGACCGGTATCATTCAGGACCGGGACAAAACAAACTAAAAAATAAACTCAACCAAAGAGTACTCATTCCATTAATACAAACAATCAATATAACGATTCATTAAAAGTTTAAATTAAACATACTATCATAGTAATACGGGAAACTGAAAGAAAACATATGAAAAATAAAAAAGACACCGATTTTGCCGATCTGTAGGTGAGATCGACAAAGAGAGTAGAGTTCTACGGAAAAGTGTATTGAGAGTATGTGTATAATGTTTACATATGACTGTTAGTGTATTCGTGTTTGTGAGGTGCATGAGTAGCCGTATTTATACACAAAAAAAGGTAAATGTGTAAACAAATGAAGTAAAATCATAAAGAAGTAGGTTGTTATTTGGGTCGTTCATACATATTCATACATATCTATGCTTCAGGCCATGTACCAGCTGAACCGAGTCGAGCTCAAGCTTCTAATACTTGGATTCGGCTCGTTACCTCAATGAGTCGATAAAAAAGAACGAGTTTGACGAGTTTATTGGTATTAAAGAGCTGAACTCGGGAATGGCCTGAATTAATAATTCAAAAAATTAAGTAAACCCTATTCTTCAGCCTAGCGAACCTAAATGAGTCAACCTATTTGATACTTAACGAGTCGAGTTGAACTTATGAACAACTCATTTTGTTTAACAACTCTTTAATGCTTTGCTTGAGTGTTTAACAACTCTTTGATGTTGGAGTGTTTATAAGTGAACGTCTTTTGACCCAATTGAAAACAACACGAATCAACTAAGCTACTCCTAAACTGAAGGCTAAAGAATCTCAATATTACTATACACGTTATACACGTAACACATTTTGCCAACACTTATAAAAATCAACATCAACTTCTGACCATAACATGAAAACAACACTAACTTCCATACTTTTCAAACTTCTGTTGCCTTTGTTCAATCTGTAATCTGATTTTCACAAACATTATTAACTTGTGATTACTAGCAGCTTTACTCATCTAATACAATAAATCAGTCCTATAAAAACGCAAGTTTTTGAGAAATACTCCCTAAAACCATGGGACAACCCTTGTTCGTACAGTTCCTGTGACAGCATTATCGAACAGTTGAGCTGAAAAATGGAGTAAAACAATTAATCACTACTTCCAGTTCACCTCTAAACTAGTTATTACTCTAATTCATAGTCCATACAAATATAACACCAGTATCATATGGTATGGTGGCAGAAAATAAGCATAGTACCACACATACAAAGCTATCATCCGACCTTTCCTAAAAATTTGCGTAACCACAAAGTGCACCCAGAAGAAAAACTCTGAACGAAAAAAGGCAGTGGCGGAAAAATCAAAAACACCTTTTAGTCACTGCAAAAATAAAATGGTCGAAGGAGATGGGAAAATGTAAGATCTTAAGACTCCAGACTCCAGCAGATCACCTCCCTTCAAGATTTGGAGAGAACTGCAAAAATGAAAAACGAGAAGGATGTCATGGATTTATTAAATCTGCAACATTAACTTTTCACAACTAGACATAAATTTATAAATATAAGCAGGTAACAACTGGGAAAGAAAATCTTTATATTCCACCAATAATGCCTCAACTGGATGTTTCAGATAACTTAACTAGGAAGTATGGTATTCTATTATCGGGTCAGCAATTTCCACTGCAAACACAGAAGGCACGCAAGAGTTCAGAACAATTGAGAACAAAAAGTTACCAACTCTAGAGGAGTCACTATTCTTTTTCTCTGGAACTGTTTTTGCCAAGAACTCTTGAATGGTCCTCCAATAACGATCACCACCAGCCAACCATGTATCCATATGCATACCAGTAGGGAATTCTACGAAAAAGCATTGGCGATTGCGTGCAGCTGCTTTAGCGTACAACATCTCCATGTGAGATGGGGGAACCATTTCATCTCTTAGTCCAGAAAGGAAGAGTATTGGTTGTTTGATCTGCAGTAGAGAGTATCGGATATCAAGTAAATAAAGTTAACAAAACTTGTCTGTAGAAAGCCAGTTATACCACTTTTCAAGTAAACACATACCCAGAAAAGCTTATAAATGACGTACAAGAGGAGTTAGTGACAACAAGAAGGCAAAATTCAGAGCCACAACAACATTTTGAAAAATGGACTGTGCATTGAACAGAAAAGCATATTGTTTCTGGTTCAAATTTACCAACCACCAGTCAACCGATAGGATGTAACAAAATATCTTTTATGACCAGCAATTTGAACATGCACATCGAGGACTAAAAACAGAAAGCGTAACTTTTGAGACATGAAAGAAACAACAAATTGTAACATTTTCACACATCTCAAGCAACTTGTGTTGAGTTCAATTTGGTCATCAAAAAGACAGACATGCGAGTTTTATGAAACAACAAGCCAACTTGAGTCAAAATACTTAAAGAGCTCCAGTAGCATAATAACAGACACAGAAGGGAGCTTCATTAACATGTTGCCTCACCTCACCAACAACATCAATGGTGTTCCATGGGGAACGAACTAAAAAATTCAGAACTCTGGGACCCTTTGAGGTACTTTTTCCAATAAATAACTTCAGAAATGGTAATAGAACTCCAGCCATGTCCAGAATAGATGTGAAAGTGTTTTCCAATATTAAGGCAGCCACCTGCAATAACAGAGAAAGCAAAGACATGAAAAATGACAAATAAATGATGACTGACTAGCACTCTCCTGAAAGGTCTTCTGGAGATTACTTACAGCACGAGAGAAAGAGTCTCAGATAAATTTTTAAGTGGTTCAGCCTAAGGGAAATACAGCCTTCAGTTTTCAGATGGTTATTTGAGTTAGAATCTGAATCATCATTGCTTATGTTTAGATTTTAAATATATCAATTAGTTAGACAATGCAATATGTTGAACTGCAACAAAGCTTGAATAGTATCATCATTCAGGCTAAGGATAATGATGGTTCTAAGCCGGCTAAATTTTTTATACCACTCTCAAGGCAGAAGAAGAGACAAAGTAAGCAATACATAAATAGAAGAACTGCTCTCAACTTGAACTGCTTAGTCAGCTTTTGAAACTAACTCAGCTTTAGAGGCTTTACCTTGTCAGGATTGTTTTTGGTTAGCACAGCCCCAACAGCTCCCCCAAGTGATCTTCCAAAGACTATAATTCTGGACGTATCGATGTCTGCTCTCTGAACCAGATGATCCAAAGCAGCCTAGTTGAAAGGACATTGGCAAGAACTAGATTAGGACTTGTCCTGGCATATAGATCTTAAATCCAGAATCACAGGCAACTATCCTCCTCTCAGGAGAAGATAGAAGGCACTGACTAATGACGATAGTACAACGGAATGCTAATAAAAAAACATATTCACGAAGCAAACCTGAGCATCCTTTGTAATACCATGCTGTGAAGGAAATCCATCACTAGCTCCATAACTGAGCATGCCAAAGCAGCAGAATGCAGTTAGACAATAAGCATATGTTGCAAACTCTAGAAACCCACCACACATAATACTAAATTACGAGAACTTGGGTAAAGGAAGAACAACACTAGAAACGAAGAAGGTTAATGAACAAATATAAGTGTTCAACCACTCAAGACTTTTGCAACAGGTAATTTGAGGCATGGTTATTGATTAATGAGGAATTCTTCAAGAAATCTACAGGGTAATAATTTCTAACCCTCGGTAAGAAAGCATGAAAACGTTGCATTGCAGTTTCTGCAACATTACGTGAACCATTTCAAGACGATGAGCAATGTCTGCAATAACATAGTTAAGGATTTAAAACAGATTTATTCCAGTAAGCACACGATTAGACATTGCAAACAATTTGTATATATAGTATATTTTTAAAACATGACTGTGAACTTCAAACAAAATAATGGAAGGATACTTCCTGCATTTTCCTGGAAAAAGAGAACAGTTGGACCTGCAAAACCCATTACAACAGGTCTTAGATTTATTGGAACCACACTGTACAAACCAACCACAGACAAAAGAAAAAGAATAATAATAGCCACAAATAATGAAATAACGAATAGCCACCACAAGCTGCTGCAATTTTGCCTCAGATTTATTTTCTTCTCCCTTCCCAGCATAATCTACATCTGACAGCTATTTGTGCATCATCAAATATCTATATCATCTTCTACTTTTCCTCCATCTTCAGTTGTTTTAAATTTATTGGAATACAGAAACTCAAACATAATAGTATAACCTTAATTAACCGTGGCTCTTCATAGAAAGCACTCAACTTAGTAAAATATACCCAAATACATCTCCACTATATGTTTTGCTCTCAGTAGTAACATGTACCAGTAACAAAGCAGTTCATAAGCTGAATAAGTTATATTAGTAAAAATCAGTGCAGTTCAGCTCACATCAATTTTAGGACACACAGATGAGACTAAATACAACTAGAAATTGTCCAAACTATAATTAGGCCAACAGTACAGCAAAACAAAGTCATCAAAATCAAACAATGACCACAAACAAAACTAACACTAGCTAAAAGAAAGACCCAGCTGGAGATATCTGAAATAAATTACACTCCATGCTCATTTGGGGCCTAAAAGAGTAACTTCCACATTTCTTCAATATTATTACTTCCATTCAATCCTAACTCCAACTCATAACCAGGCTATGTAATCTTGGTTTCAAGTTCCCAACTACAACCACCTGACCGAAATCAACAGACAGCAAAGAGAACAGTGATCAAAACCCTAAACAACCCACAATTATCCCCCTCCAAATCAGATTCAACTCAATCACACCTCGCTAAACAACGAAACGAACATAAAAACGCAAAAAATAGAAAAAAACTAAACCTTTACAGTCGGGGAAGAGCTTGATAAACCAGGAGTGGAGGCGGACGCCATCGGAGGACATGAGCCAGACATCCTCGTACAGGAGGCGGAGTCGATCTGGAGTGATTTGGTAGGACTTGGATAGCCCAGGCAGGACCGGCACGTAGACTAGCTTTTCCTGGAAGGCGACGAGCAATGCCATGCCCGCCACCACGATCCCCCCGACCCCGTACAACAACGCGCTCACGTACGACACCATGTGACTTTACGCACTTCCTCCAGAAAGCTTCTTCTCGCTCTACTTTTTCCCTGTGTAGAAGCTCGCGCGCGTGTGTCCACGCACTTGTCGCATGTACAGCTTTGTGCGGCCGATCAAGCGCAGGGAGGACTATGATTGGGAAGAGCAGGAGCGACGATCTTGGCTTTCCGGGTTGGGAATTCGAGAAGAACGACGTCGTTTGGGAGATCCTTGCGCTGGTTCCTAGTTTATTTAGTCGAAAACTGGAAAGTGAAACGTTTTTTTCCGTGAGCACGTTTAGAAATGATGATAAGCGTGTTTGCACGTGAATATGTTGTGCATTTTGCATTTGCTTGGTAAGGGGGACTATTCATGAAAAATCACACTTGTCTAGTCTTCTTTATAGGATATAACAGGTCTGATATAACACCCATATTAGCTCGACAGACAGATTATAGAGATGAACTTGGTTTTCAACGGTCAGAGATATTTCTTAGTCCAATAGTGGCGATTGACCCTGATATGCAAATTGTCTTGAATCGAGTTGAGAGTATAATATTTATGAGATCTTATCAACTTGGTGTTCCAATGACCTGCAAAGCACCGAGAGGAGTCCCTGTGCAAACATTCCGACACTCAAGTTAGTATATACTTTAGGGAGTACTGTATAATGTATTAGGCGTGTGTGTAATAGATTAAGTGAAAGAATTTGGTTACCCTTATATACCTAGAGTAGCTTGTCCTCTAAATAAGTCCTCATTAGGAAATATATTTTCCCGTATCTACCTTGCTAACTCACCAGACTTCTAGGATCTTGAGACTCCTTAGCAACATACATTCTCCATCTAAGAAGGACTCTTTCCTCTCTTACTCTATGGCTCTTAGGTCACTGAGTCATACACACGACCTCCTTACCTACCTGTTGTAGTTCGTACCTAGGTCGCAACCACGACCTTCACCTCTCACGACTATAGGTTGTGAGGTTTCATCTGGTATTCGAGCTCCTTAGGTTCTCTGACTGTCGAGCTATCATACCGATTGGACATGTACCCTGAGCTACCTAGTAAGCTCCCTGACATGTATATGTATCAAAACAGGCTGAGCTCCTTTGAACCGACCACGATCGAGCTACCCGCTCTTAGCCAGTTCACCGTGATATTCTGGGTGTTATATCATCTAGCCCTCCATTCTTGAACGAGTTAGCTTGACTTGTACAAGAATTATCTACTTGCGCCCAACTGACGTGCTGGCATTAAATGTTGTGAACTGCACTACCTCGATACCTGCGCTTGTAAGAAACGTCTTTTCAGAAACCTTATCGTACTTCTTTTAATCTGTCGTGGATCCTTTTTCTAGATTGACGTCTTGGATCCACTGAACTTTGGCATCTGCCACATCGTTCTTCCTTAGTCAAATCCAAACCACCCAGACAGTTTTAATCCAACGACTCACCTACAATCTCCACCGTTGTGCTTTCCCGTGTCGCTATAAAACTGCGCAGATCTAGTCATTCCACTTTTTACTTTCTGCATTTTATTAGAATTCACCCTTGCAAACAAAATACTTCAGTCATCTTTGCAATTTTCTAGCGAAACGAGTAAATTGAATCCATTAGCAATTGGTGAAACTAGTCTTGGGCTGACCCTTTCAGGGTGGTGAGGAAGGCTCTACAGCAAACGACATCATTGTACTTGCAGAGTACTATGACGTTTTCAAACGACCTAAAATGTCAGAAAAGGGTAGGTCGGACCATCATCAAACAAGCTTACTCAAGGAATTTTCTAGGTAGGTCTGCTTCTAAAACTTCGTCTAAAAAGGGATGACCATGGACACGAGGGACCATTCTTCCCCCGACCTTGGCTTGTAATTCTTTAACCTGAGCCTCTAGCCTTTCTAGTGCGGTGTCTTGTTGCGGCCTTGTCACAGCTGTTGGTACCCATTTTGCTCGGACCTCTCTGTCCTCAGTCCTCCTCTGGGGTTGTGGCTACAATATAACGGGGTCTGATTACCTAGGCTCGTGAGCTCAAGCCATCGCCTCTGCTATCATCCTGCTTAATTCCTCTCGAGTGACCTTAAAGACTTCCTTTCAGGTGTCCTTTTGTGTGCCGACAACAAGCCGTTGCTCTTCGACTTGCTCCTCAAGTATGTTGATTAACACCTTGTCTTGTTGTTGTTCATCCTCTGCCACTGAATGAACCACTATTCTCTGGTCCTATTTTTCTTGCTCATCCACAAACACTTCTTTTCCACTCATAGATCCTTCTGATGCATCTGACAATGGAGTTAGAGCTAACCCAGGGACAAGCAGTGTCTCTTGGGGCGTGATGAGTGGGTTGAAGGATTGCGGCCAGCACGGAGAAGGCCGGATCTGAACGGCTTTTTTTGCCACGCAGCCTCCATCTCTTTCTCGATGTTCTTCTTGGGGTTATCACTCGGCATGACTATGACTTTCATGAAGCTTGTGAGAAAAAATCATTAGTCCTTTATGGCCGGTAAAAGACTGACTCTTCCCACAGACGGCGCCAATTTGTTGCATCACTTTCTTTAAGAATCAGGTTGAACCATCTACGCCATGAACTTCCTTCGTCTTTGAGATCCAGTGACCTGCAATATGCTGGGAGGGGGTCCCAGCAAAAAAACCTTTGACGCTAAAGTCAGAACTTGCTCAATAACTATATATGAGAATATATAATTGAAGTGCAGAATGCGATATCTTATTAGGAAGAACCTGACACCCTTAAATAGGGTACCTGTCTTAGTTCCCAACTAGACCACACTTTCTAACTCACCACGTCTCTATCTAGGCAAGTGTCCTTGAGCAAGTGATCATTTTCTTCTTACTAGAATTCTTTCCACCTTACTGTACAACCCTTAGGTCCCTAGGTCGTAACCTCAATCTCCAGACATGTTTGTTGTCGCTTACCCAAGGTCAAACTTAACCTCATCTTGAGGTTTACCCTGACCTCAGATCGTACGACCTCGATACCTCGAGGTCGATTTTACTGCCGCTCCTTGAGGTTGGCACCCCTAGGTCGTCTTCTTCAGGTTGGCTAGCACCTTAGGCCCAAATACGAGCTCTTTGGTTGGATAGCTTATATTTCAACATACTAGAGCTCCGTTTGACCGGCTTAGCCAGGCTTTCTCCTCAGGCCGGTCTGCTGAGGTATTTTGAGTGCTACATCATCATCTTTAAAATATGATTTTTGAATTAAATGTCAAAGGGGGAGATTGTAAGATTTATTTTTGGCAAGAATTCTAAAATAATATCTTGATGTTCTAGCAATCAACTAAATCAAAAAAGGAAAATTAATTCTCTCTCTCTCTCTCTCTCTCTCTCTTATTTAATTAAGTCTAGATATTATACTATTAAGTATGATAAGTACATATTAGTATATAATAGACTTTGTTTTATATATAATCGGTTTACCATATCCTTAGTTTTTTGCTATTTGTTGAGAGATCGTGTTCAAGGAAAAGATGAAGCTAATCGATGAAGTTTGCATTTGAAGATATCGGCTTATAGATTGGAAGATCTCTTCCTACCATGTCTTAAGGAAATAAGAAGGAAGGAAATCGACTCAAAAGGGAAGGGGAATTAAAGACTCCTTACCTTGAGGAGATAGTATATAAGTCTACACAAAGACTCAATTGAAGGTTGCTGCAATAATCAGAGTTTGACCTATTCTTAGACTTTATTGAGTGTTTGTGAGATTTTAGTTTTACGAGTTTTATTTGGTTAAGTTTTTCAGTGTTCTTACACCACTGAAGAACTAAATTTGTTTTTCATTTTATAAACACTTTTTGTGCTTATATATTAGGTACTCGTATAGCTAGGAGGGATCCATAGCTATTGTGAAGTCCACGTTTGTGGCCCGAGGGTTAGTTAATAGAGTCGGGTATTGTGTTGGCTAGACTATGAGTGAGTTGAAGTCGTGTAAGCCCAAAATGTACTTTGTGCAAGCAAATCGATCTATTAATGAAAGAGCTCTGAAGGATAGTGGGACACTTCTCGAAAAGATTTCTAAATATTTTTGCTTCCGCTTTTACTTTTGGTGTTCAAAAACACCTTGTGTACTCTATATACTACCCCATCGACGTTTCATTATGTTTGATTTTCCGCAATTTAAGTGAATGTTCATTATTTACTGCCTTAAAGCGCAATTCTGTAACCCCTAAAATTTCAATAAAAACCTCCCACAAATACTCGCTCGACCATGTACAACCCTTTCAAATTAGGTTTGAGCGTGTCGAGGTGCTTGAGCGCATCTGCTTGTCGCCACACCAAGTGGCCTACTTGGAACTTGCAAGATCAAACCTTATTACCGTGGGACGACCTCATTCTCTACTTGTAAGCCTCTGTTCGGATTCTGGCATGGTCTCAGAGCTCATCCAAAAGATCCATCGCCACCTTCTGCAACTCGGCATTTCTTTCTCCTTTAAACGTGGATATCTGCTCCAAGCTAAGGCCAATCTCGATCAAAATGACGGCCTCTATACCACACACCATGTTAAATGGTGTCTTCTCTGTTTAGGTCTTGGGCGTAGTCCTATAAGCCCATAAACCTGATTTGAAATCGTACCCCAGCTCCCAAAGCCTTCTCCATCCGACCTTTAATCCTGTTCATGATTTATCTATTTGTGACTTCAGCTTGTCCATTGCATGTGGATGTGCCACCAAAGAAAAGTGTTGTCTGATCTTCATGGGTTGACAACAAGCAATTATCTTTTAACCTTTGATCTGAGCTCCATTGTCGGACACGAGCACCCTTTGTATACCACACCTGAAACAAAAATATTGGTGAAAAAAAATTTTACGACCTTCTCTTCCGTGATCCTTGCCAAAGGCTTGGCCTCGATCCACTTCCTATAATAGTCTACTGCCACCAAGAGAAATTTCCTTTGTCCAGTTCCTTGCTTAGGGCAACCTACTATGTCCATCCCCCACTGGTCGAAAGGTAATCGCAAGCTCAGGGGAATCATCTCCTCAACATATCGGTGGATCAACGGCCCGTTTCTTTCCCCACTATTAGCAGCGTTTAAGATAAGTTTTTTCGGCTTTTTTTTATTCTTCTCACCATTCATCTTAATATTTGTAAATTATAGTAGTGTTTTTTTTCAGTCCATTCTTGTTTTTACCAGTTTATGCTGCTCACTCTTTACATCTTAATTTATATTATTTCTTTTATTTCTAATTTAGTTGTAGTAAGTATGAAAACTTAATGTACATATTTAAATTTGTTTACATAAATATAATTAATTATGTAAATAAATTAGCATGTTAATATTACCAAATACAACTTTTCAAATAAACCAACTACTTCTACCAAATATATTTTTGAAAAACCCTAACACTATTAGGTGGGTAAAACAACCAATACCAACAGCTAGTGAAAATAACTATTACAATCAGTTATCCGCTAACTATAACTACTAATTATAAATAAAACATTATCAATGTATTATATAATGTAATTTACATGTGGACCTGTGGATTGTACACAAATATCAACGAATGTTAACTATTTAGGGTGTGTTGAATGTTAATTATATAGGGTGTGTTTGTTTATAAAATATCTCAATTCATAGTCAATTTATACTCAAAAATATAACTCAACTTTAATTTCATCCCACTATTATCAATATTATCAATATAATTAAATAATATCAACTAATCATCTTACACATCACATTAATTTTAATCGTTATTCATCCACTCACATAATTTTATTAACATCACTTCATATCATCTCTTTTATATTTTTACATCAAATCAACTTTATTTATTTTATTTTTAATATTATTTTAATATAAACTCAAAATTCCACTAACAACTTTTTCAAAATTAACTCTCGTTAATTAGAAAAACTCATTTTGAGCGGATATATATGTATACAAGCATGCCCCTAATGTCTTGGACGGAGTGAAGTGTGAATACCACTATACTATGTAATTCACCAGTGGACATGGTTTTAATTAATTTATCCACTATTGTTTATTATATTAATCATTTATAAAGCCTCCTATCATTTTCCCGCCCAAAACTGTTAAAATATTATTTTTACTTTTTTTTTCCTTTAATAAAAACCAATACATTGTTATTTCACCTTTTTTTTTTATTTTAATTAAAATCTAAAACAGCACACAAATCAATTAATTTAATCGGCAATCATCAATGCATATCTACCTATATATAATCGGTGGCAAAAAAATTTAGTAAAACTATTTGGGTTTCTCCTCTTTTTTCGTTACAATTCAATAATATTTTTTGTATTTTTTATTTTTATAAAATCTATTACTGAAATCTAATTAATGATTTTGTAAGATAATCCACCTATATATTAATTCAGAACGTGCCGAGCCTAAGTGACAGACTCGAATGCTTCAGGATTCTATGTGGCAAATTACATGCTTCGTTATTAGGTTTGGGTAGATTTTAATTTAATTCTAATCCAAAATAATTAGGTCCGGATTACCATAAATATGTTGATTATTTATGGTCATGTTACATGTATTAATTATATTTTAATATCATTTCTTATTATAACCATTGAATTGTAAATGTATTTGAAAAGTTAATAACTTTTGTATATTTTATCAGTTTTACATATATATTATATCAAATTAATCATCTCTTGATGAGTTTCGATTTAATATCCATATTGAATGTATAAAAAAATAAATTATATTTATCTTTATAACAATTATAAAATTGTTTTTTATTATTAATTAAAAATAAAAATTATTTATCAATTAATATATTTATATTCCAAGTAGTTATATGATATAATTTTTAAAAATTACTATAATATAACACATGTAAGTCACAAGTAACAAGTGTTATTCTAAAATATATAATAATATATATCTTTTGTAAAAAGGTAAATAAAAAATTTAAAATAGTTTTTCTCATTAATTTTAGAATTTAAGAATAACTTTTTAACAACCACCCGTGTAATACACGGGTGTTGTACTAGTGATTAATTAAAGTGTAATCATGTTTTATTATTCATTCTATTATATAATAGTTATTACTAGAACTAATCAAATGATATATGGAAGTTCAATAAGTATAACAACTATATTGAATATTTTATTATCAAACTATTATTGTACATCTTATTAGGCATTTTTTTAATAAGCTAATTGGCTTTATTGGTGTAAACAAACCTCTCAAAATTGAATAAATAATGAAAACAACAACAACAACAACAACAACAACAACAATAATACTAATAATAATAATAATAATAATAATAATAATAATAATAATAATAGTTTTTAAAATAAATAATAGGTCATGATTCCTCAAACTTATAAAAACTATATTATTAATTTCATTTTATCCAATCAATATAGTGATGAAGTTGAATAATTTTATAATGTTCATTTTTACTAATGAAAATAATTTTAAAATGTGTATCTAATTTATAATTTTAATATTGTATGCATACAAATTATATAATTAAAACATTTGTGCATATAAATAGTAACATATATGGTTCTCTTTCTCTCTCTACAAAACCGATCCCAAATTACCTCTCGCGTAACCTAGCTTCCGACGCCGACAAATTGAGCCTCTCTCGGCGGCCATCCGGCTAGCCGGTAGACTGCTCACCGCCGAGCGTCCACGCCGCTTGTGGCACCTCCACCTTTCTCTCTCTGTCGCTGTGGGGTGAAGTTGCAGATCTACGGAGGATTTCGATGAAATTTGCCGTTCTGCGAATTTTGGCCGCCGGAGCTTCAGGGTGGAGAGTCTAGGTGAAGTGTGGTACCAGTGGATGGATGCGGCTTGGATGGTTTGCGTCATCACTGTTATGTCTCCCCCTTTCAGTTTTTGTCGACGGCCGCATCTCTGGTCACTGTGCAATTACAGGTTCTCAGTCCGGTTTTCTTGTAGCCGGCGAAATGGTGTGGCTGCGGGAGGGCTTAGGCTTGTCCTCGGGGGCTGGAGGGAGCGATTGAGTTCGAGCTTTGGTCGGAGCAGCTCCTTCTGCCGGGCTGGTTGGTTATCCCGATTGTGGATCTTTGGTTTTGGCCGGAGTCCGGTCTCCGGCTCCTCGGCTGTGCTAGGGTGTTGGGTCGGGATTTATCCTTGTGGGCTGGGCGGGCAGGTGGTTGATTCGGGCGGAGTTTGCTCCTGCGAGCAGGGTCGGCGCGGCCGAGCTTTGAAGTCGTTCGTTCCCTTCCTCCTCTTTCTCAGCTTCTGAGTTTGTGGGAGGCCATCTGTTTCGGAGTTGGCTAGTGGTGTTAGGCAATTTCGGGACGGTTTCGGATAGGCTAGTGGTGTTAGCCGGTTGCGGGGCGATTGTGATTTCTTGCGGTCGGTGCGCGGTTCAGTTTCTTTGGTTTGTTCTGAGACTATAGTCTTCGTCTTGCTAGGCCTTCTGCAGTGGCGGGCGAGGTACTAGAGCTTTGGAGCTCTCTTCGGAGCTGGCTTGGTCTGTTGTCTTCTTCGGACGTTTCTGTCGATGGAGGCTTCGTGTTTAGGTTTATGTTTATTTGTAGTTTTTGTTTGTGTGTTGCGTTGTTTTGCTATTGTTTGTGTTGTCAGTGTTTTAAGTTTGGGCCGTTGGCCCCTGTGAGCCCGAGTGTCAAATTTATTACTCCGTGGGGGTCCGACGCTCGGGTATTACTCCGTTGGGGGTCTTGTTTAGTTTTGTTGATGTAGTTGGTTTCGTGTGGTTGTGTTTTTCGTTGTTTTCGTGCGTGTTGCCCGAGTATTACCCCGTTGGGGTCGGCTCCAGGCGATCTCTGGATCTGTCTCCCAGTTTTCTAGTCTCTGGTTGTACTATTCAGCCTTTGGCTGCCTTTTCTTCGCACTTTGTGCGGTTTTTATTAATATAATACCTCTATCGTCACGAGAAAAAAAAAATCAGTCAAATTAAATACACGTGGNTTACATGTAATTTTTTTTTAAAAAAAAAAAACTCCTATAGCTTTAGGTGCAATTAAAATTTTGTTCTTGAATTCCAACTAAATAAGAATAGGTTTATGATTTTCACAATTGACCAGTTCAAGGACATTTCTAGTCGGACACGTGCACCTGGAGTGTCATATTATTCATATTGAAACTTAAGATTTACCAAGGAAAACAAGTGTAGGTTTTATCAGTGAGTCCCTTTTTCTTCGGGCTTTTCTCCTCGTGAGATTTTAGTTCCAGATCTTGGATTTCTCTAATTTTCCCTCTTCTTGTGTTCTTTCCGCGGGGTAGTGTTCAGATTGTGTGTTGGTGCCCCGTGCTTACATTTTTTTAGTGTTTTTGTTGTTTTGTTGCTCTCAGCTCCTTATCTTATATTGGTTGTTTGTTTTGTTTGCTGTTATGTTTTATTTGCTTTTTTGCTTTGCATCTTTGTTTGATTGATGCTTCTACTTGATGTTTTAGTGTCTGATATTTTTTCTCTTGGGGTTGCTAGAGTAGTCGGCTTGCGTTTCTTTTAGGTGATGGCTCAGGAATTATCAGAAAAGCTTCTTAGGTTTAGACTGACTGATAGAGAAGAGCATGGTGTAGAACTTTCAGTTGAAGATATTGCCCCAAGCAGTAAGGAATGTCAATTTAGTTTGATAGGCAGAGTCTTAGGAGATAAGAAAATTAATTTTAGTGGCTTGAAGCCCAGCCTAAGAGGAATAGGGTTACCAAGCAAACTTTTTCCATTAGGAATCTGGGGAGTAATTGTTTTCAGTTTCTCTTTCCGTCTGAAGAAGATATGGATGAGATTTTGCAGGGTAAAACTTGGTCTTTTGATGGCCAATATATTATGTTAAAAAAAAACTGAAATCCTTAGAGAATTGACTTTAGTGATGATGAGAAATAAATCAAAAATTAGGTGCAAATATTGAATTTACCACTGGATTGGATTTCTGTTGAAACAATGTTGAAGATTGGGAGAAAGCTAGGAAAGATTTTGGATGTACAATTTCTAGGAGCAGGGAGTGTGAATGGCCATATGATCAAAGTTCTGGCGGAGCTCAAAGTGAATGAGCCTATCCTCAGAGGCACCTTTATCAGGATGGATTCTGACAATAGAAGGATTGACTTCAGGAATGATAATATGCAAACTTTTTTGCCTCTATTGTGGTAGGATAGGGCATTTTGATAAGAACTGTTATGCTAAGAATAAAGATATAACTGGAATACTCTTAATGTGGGTAAGTTTGGAGAGTGGTTGAGGACTAATAGTACTTCTTCCAGTGATTTAAGAAGCCGTATGAGTCAGAACTTTGGGAACCAAGCTAGTGCTGAGGAAAATGCTTTGTCCCCAGACCAAGCCCTAGAAAAAAGTGTGGTGGGAGAAAAGAGTGTTACATGTGAACACCTAATTCCAACACAGGATCCCATTGTTGACAAAGGCGGAAAACAGGTTAGAGAGTCCAGTTCTCAATAACCTTTTGTGGGTGATGAAATAAAAAACAGACGAATCATATCAAACAGTGTACTAATACCTCTAGTGCTCCCCTAATTCAGAATGAAAATAGTCTAGTAGAAGTGGATATTCTATCTACTTCCATAGGGAGAAGAATTGCTCAAATAAAGAAAATTACTTTCACTCGAAAACATAAGATTGAAAATGAAAGTGCCAAGGATAGAATGATAATAGAAAATGTGGTGTCGAAGGAATTAGGTGTTGGGATTATGAGTGAGGGCAAAAGAAGAAATGAGGACGTTCAAGAAAAAGGAGTAGAATTATAAGGGTCTAGAAATTAATGGAAGAAGATCAAATTAACTGAGGGACTCTATAACTCTGTGGTGGAGGAAACCAGTCATAACTAGTCCCAAGATTTCCAATGAAATATTGTGCGTGGAATTGTAGAGGTTTGGGAGGACCCTCTACAATTTCCTAGCTTAAGGAAACCTTAAGGATCCATCTTCTAGATATTGTGTTTTTATCAGAAACTAAGAAACAAAAATTAAATTTATTGACTCTTTGTAAAAGACTTAAACTAAGGGATAAGTGGTTTTATGTTAAGCCTGTAGGAACTAGGGTGGGCTGTTCTCTGCTGGTGTGCTAAGATCTTGAAATTAGACATTTAGATTTTTGTATTGAAGTCAAATTTAACTGGTCTGGTAGTGATGATTGATGAATGTCTTTGGGTTGTTTTTGTTTATGCAGCACTGATTCTGATGTTGGAGGTTTGCAATGGGAGGTTCTTGTTAGACACAGCTTATCTTTGGGTAACTGTTGGTTCTTATGTGAGGACTTGTGATATTTGTTTCATTTTGAAAAAGTATGAGGTGTTAGAAGAGATGAATCCAGTTTCACTCAGTTCAGATACTTTGTTTGGACCGTAAGGGTTGTGGCAACTAGAATAGTGAGTCATCATTGCACTAGGGCCAACAATAAGAAAAGAGTTCATTTTATAGGGAAGAAACTGGATAGATTATTTTTCTCTCCTTCTTGGTTTCTAAAGTTTCTTGATTCTTATTTAAAACACATCCTTATGGTTTCATCTGACCATGTTAGAGTGTGTGCCTAACTGTGATCACTTGAAAAAAGGATTTGTCTTTTTATCAAAGATGGGATGAGGCTGAAGGGTACAAGGAGTTGATTGAGGGGGCCTGGAATAAGCTTGTTTCTAGACCTCACTTGTTTAGCATTCAGGATAGGGTCAGAAATGTTGGAAAAGCTTAGCTTGTTGGAAAAAGGATAAAATCCCCAATGCTTCTAAGGTAATAGTTGTATGTACTGATAAATTGAATAACCTTGGATCTCAGGGTGGCTTTCGGGACCTGGGTGAGTGGTTTAAATGTAAGGAGGAACTCCATTTAGTCTATGAAAGTGAGAAAAGTTTTGGAAACAAAAATCTTGAATAACTTGTCTTAAAGATGGGGATAGAAACTCAAAGTTTTTTCATGCGAGTATTAATCAGAGGAAGAAAATCAAATGTCTATACAATTTAGTGAAAGCTGATGGAACTAGATGTCATGGCACTCATTGAACTTTAGCTAAACTTCTTGAGTACTTTGAAATATGATCTTTAAATCCTCCAACCCTTTAGACCAAGTTTGCAACATAGAAGGAATTCCTGAGACCATTTATAGTGAAATGAATGTTGAGTTAATTAGAGAGGTAGAGGAGGAGGAAATCAAAGCAACCCATTTTGAGATGGAGCATGACAAAACACCTGGTGCTGATGGCTTAACTGCTTTGTTTTTTCAGAATTCTTGGCCCACTATCAAATTCCGTGTTTGCTCAGTTGTGCAAAACTTTTTCAATAATGGCAGAATGCCAAAAGGCCTTAATCACACAGTTATCACTCTCATCCATCTAAAGTTCTGATTTTAGACCAATCAGTCTTTGTTCTGTTATCTATAAACTCATTGCAAAAATCATTGCCAATACACTGAAACATGTTCTTCATACTTGCATCTTTGCTGCTCAATCTGCATTTGTGCCTGGTAGGCAAATCCTTGATAATGTCATAATAGCTAATGAATGCATACATTACCTAAACAGTAAGAGGAAAGCAAAAGAGAGCTGCATGGCATTAAAACTTGACATGGCCAAGGCCTATGACAGAGTAGAGTGGCCTTTTCTAGCTAAGGTTTGTAGAAAAATGGGATTCAATGATGTGTTCATTTTTTGGATTTTGGCTTGTGTTTGCTCACCTCCTATTCTTTTCATATTAATGGTATTATTTTTGGCTACTTACAGCTTACTAGAGGGCTCAGATAGGGTCCCTTTGTCCCCTTATCTGTTCATTCTTATTTTGGAGGCTTTGTTTAATCTAGTCAAACAAGCTAGTCTAGCTGGTCTTTTCCAGGGCATTGAAATAGGAGAGCAAGCACTAGTTGTGTCTAATCTTCTCTTTGCAGATGATTCCATTCTCTTTTGTAAAGCTGATGTCTTGCATGCTAATTTGATTATGAATATTCTGTCTCAGTATGGGAATGATTCTGGCTAGTTGGACAATTTTATAAATATCTTATATTCTTTTCTCTAAGAACACAACAGAGGGTAATATGAATGATATTTGCCAAATCTTGTCTGGAATCTCAAAACTGAGGTCTGCCAAATACCTAGGGCTTCCTCAGGGTATTGACAAATCTAAAAGAGAAACCTTCTTGTTTGTGAGTGAATGTGTCCAAAACAAAATAAAGAGCTAGAAAAACAGATTTCTGAGTGAGGGTGGGAGAGAGGTTTTGATCAAGTCTGTTTTGAATGTCATGCCCACTTATGTTATGTCATGCTTTAGAGTCCCTCTGTCTATAGTGTAGAATATTTGTAGGGATTTAGCCAACTTTGGTGGAGTAAAAATGCGCAATGGGGTGAAAAAAATCATTGGGCTTCTTGGAGTAAGTTGACTAGTGATAATGAAGTTGGGGATTAAGTTTTAGAGATTTGATAGACTTCAATGAAGTTTTGTTTGTTAAACAACTATGGAGGATAATTACAACTTAAAGCCTAATCTTCTTGCTAGCAGGGTGTTGAGAGGCAGATATTTTAAAAATCAAAACATGATGGATGTAGAGCCTAAGGATATTGATTCATGGCTGTGAAGGAGTTGGCTTGATGCTAGAAAGTCTCTTAGGTTAGGGGCTAGATTTCAGGTGGGCAATGGTAAAAAATATCAAGGTTTGAGACTCTCCATGGATTCTAAATCTCCCTAAGTTTAAGTCTGCTTGTCATTTCAATGGTGATAGGGATAGAATTAGGGGTGGGATTTTAAAACTGAGAACCGTGAAATCGGACTGGACTGAACCGAAATAAGCGGGTTCGGTTCGGGTAATAGTTATTATGTTATGATTTGTTCAGTTCGGTTATGTGCCTATCATATTCAGTTTCGGTTTTCGGTTGTTGTTTTCTGGCCGTGTCAAGAACTAAATAACTGTTGACATGGCCCAGCTCAACCAATAACATTGGCCCATTATGACAACATAGGCCCAAATCTATCCTTTGTGTGGCCCACGAAATATTTTCATTTTTAACCTACACCTTAACATCTATCAACTGCACTAAACAATTTTTCACTCCATTTTATTGCCCTTCAAACCCAATTTCTCACACCTGACCCATATGCCCTAATTCTTCTTCCTCGTCGCCTGCAAACTTCTTTCCAATTTCTGTAGTTTTCTAATCTTAGTCCTCACTCACCGTCGTCGTCACCATAAGATCGAAAAAAAAATATTTCTCGATGCTTATGGGCTGTAACAGCTGCAACCCGCTGACCGTCTTCACCATTCGATGGAGATTACCATCAATTTGACTTGGCCCCCTTCTTCGTGGCTTCAAAAACCGAGAGTTGTAGCAGATCTGCAAATTCATAAAATAAGGCAACAGAGAGCAGGAACAAAGTGGTGGCTATGTCATTTTGAGAATCAATTTGAAATGTGTGTAATTCCTATGATATTGGGAGATTGATGTACGCCGGTCTTTAATCAAGTACTTTTGAATTTTTCAGATAAGATACAGTCAATTATTTTGAAAAATCGGTTGACCGAACCGTTGTCCATGGTTCAGTTCCAAAACGGTTTCTGAAAATTTTTGTACAACAACCGAACCGAGAGTATTATGAGAAAAATGGTTTCAATTCTTAGAATTACACAAGAACTGGACTGGTCCCACCCCTAGATAGAATAGATAGAATGAGTGTGCTATATGGACCAGGTGGCAGGGATTGAGATCAGTATCTCATTTGTCAAACTTATGATCCTGAGAGAGTAGAGAAAATCTTAAAGATTCCTCTTGTTAACTCTGAAAGGAGTGATAAACTAATCTGGCATGGTAGCAGGAAGGGAATCTTTTCAACAAATGAAGCATACAAGACCATCATGGCAGCCTCTAGAGTTTCAAGTTTCCAAACAAGTACAAGTCAGAATCCTAATATTGCTCAAAAAAGGGATTCAAACAGATGCTATGTGCCAAGTATTGCACCAGAACTAAAACCTGCTGGAAGCTAAGTGGAGTTTATTGGGCTCACCAAGAAGAGGATAACATGACATTTCAAAGCTGGCGGCTTTAGGTTTGTTCTTCTGGAAAAACTAACTCTATGGAGGATCGGATCTATCTCTCTATCTATGTCTTGTGGTGGATCTGGAAAGCCAGAAATAAATGGCTTTTCAAGGGAGATTGGATTCATGAAATAGAGCTGGTTGAAGGAGCTAGGAATGAATGGTTGGAGTGGCTAAGGGTCAAGGAGGGAAAAAGCATTGCAACTTTAAAAAAGAACATTGATGCAGCTCCATTGATAGATAAATTTTCCAAGAGGGTAGGATAGTGCTCCTTTACTGTCAGTGCTTTACTATCTGTCCAAGGAGATGCATCTTTGAACTGCTTGGTTGTTGATGAGAATGGTCAGAATCACATCTGGGTCTATACAACTGTTGGAGACTGCACCTAAGAGGAAGCTACAATTGCGGCACTCAGATGGGCTCTCAGGAAAGCTTAGGATTTGGGATGGATTGCTATTTCTTGCTTCACAAATAATTCTGATTTTCTGGAAGTTGCGCATTATCATCTGGCTGTGTCTTCCAACACTAGAACCCATATGGAGGATATTTGTGCTTTGCTAGAGTTAGGTGTTGTTTTAGTTTCAGTTCTTTCAGTTGTAATCTTGTTAGTATTGTTGGTTAGGGGTTTAGCTTGTGTTTGGCTTTGTTAGCCTTTGAGGGGGAGTTCCCTTGGTCTTCCATTTGCTTGGTTCTTACTCCTGTGGTAAGAATCTTGTTTGTAGTCATTTGATTACTCGAACATCTTTTTTCGTGGTTATAATAATTGGTGGTTTATCGTTGGAAAAATAAAAAAAAAAAAAAATTAAAATTGACCAATTTAAGGACACTTTTGATTGGGAATTCGAACTTCTGTAGGAACTTTGGTGAAGTGCGCGCTCATGACATGTCAATTGTTTATCCGAATTTATTAACTTATTTGTCAATATTGTTTCGAAATAACTTTAAAAATTACTAGACAACTAAAAATTAATTAAGTTATAATGAGATTACTTTTGATGCACCTCAAGTTTTGTATGACTTAAAATTTTTCACACAACATACATCTTAAAAATGTGAACTTGGTTTCATTGTCCATGGAGTTGTACATAGTCAAGTTTTACTATGAGTCGATAAACGAACTCAAACTTGACACATTTATCAATATTAGCGAGACAAGTAGAGATAAAAGTTCTAAAAAATTATGTAAAAATCACGAGTCTCGAACCTAACAAGTCTCATACGAGTCAAACTCGAACTCTTTAATCGAACAAAAAGAACTGAACTTGAATTTTAACGAGCTTACTATTAATAACTTCACCTAACAACTCTAGCGGTCCATTAAATGTTTATTGCATATCCCATGGACCGAATAGGAACCGGACCATAATAATGAACTTGATAATTAACTTAACAAAATGCTACTAGGCAAAAGGCACCTAAAGCTAGGCATGTTCTTATCTTTTGTAGCCTTAACTTTGAGATCCATAGACAGATGTCTACAAAAGGGCGATTATACTGCATATTAGATATAGGGTTTTGTGCTTTAGCTGCCACTTTAAAATTCTTGATTCAAAAGAAGACAATAATCTTCAAGGCTCAATTTAAAAGGGCTTTCAGTCAGTGGGCGGGAAAAGGCATCCCGAATTAGGAGGTTTATGTCTCAATAATTGGGTAAATATGGTGCCATAAAATATACTACCACTTGTGGTAATGTGCTTTTGTGTAAATATTTTGTTGCCAATTTTACGCTAAATAGGAAGGTTGTCTGCTCTAAATTTGTGATTAGGTACAACAAATTAAAGATTCGTATCTTTTTATATAAAAAATATAGTCCCCTGACATTGATGATGTTTTAAAAATAGCCACAAATTTCTAAAATTAACATATTTGACCATAATTGAATGATACTGAAAACATAATGTGTCTAACTTCCTATTATCTCACCATGGATACGATAATATGACGTGTTTGGCTTCAAAAATCGAGTTTATAGAAAGTTTGATGTTCAAATGTAAGAGTCTCTCCAACGCTGCTCCAGAATAGAGCAAAACGCTAGAGTAGCGTGGCTTTTTGTCTCCAATGTTGCGCTAGTTTTCAGTGCTATATCAGATATATGAATAGTGTTGCGCCAGTTCTAGCGCAGCACTGTTCATATGCGCTAGATATTTTTTTTTTTTCTTTTTTTTTTGTATTGTTAATGTAATATTAATGATAATTTTTTGTAAAATGTGAATTAACAAATGTATTTTTATACTATATAACTTTGTGCAATGTATTTTTATGTTAAATAATTTTGTGCTCTTTATTTATTGATGTATTATAATTTTATAAATTTTTAATATTAAAATGGTACCATATAAATAAAAATTTAGCACATTCAAATAAGTAGATTTCATTAGAATTAAAATTTACAAAAATCATAAATACACAAATAAAAACAACATAATACATTTTTATTATTTTGGTAATAAATTTTTATATAAGATTAAATATACATATATATACCAATTTATTTGAAATAAAAATGAATAAAAAATATTAAACTTGATGTAGAGTAAAATGTAGAGATAACAATACAAGAATTATGAGTTTTACCAACGAAATAATCCGTTGGTAATCAAATTTCCCAACAGAATGCCAACGGCTTACCTACAAATTTTCTTGTTGCTATATGACTTGTTACTAATTTTTGCCAACAGAAAATACAATCCGTTGGGATAATTCCCAAAGGATTACCAACAAATTTGCAACGGAAATGCTTCATGAGATTCTTAATGGATTCTCACGGAAAATGTAGTTGCTAAATCATTCCGTTGGCAAATTACTAACAGAAAGCCAACATATCAGTTACGAATTTTATAACAGATTACCAACAGATTTTTCTCAACGGATTACCAACGTAATATTCCCAACGGATTACCAACAGATATTTTTCCAATGGATTACCAACGAAATTTTCCCAACGGATTGCCAACTGATATTTTTTCCCGACGGATTACCAACGGAATTTTCCCAACGGATTACCAACGCATATTTTTCCCCAACGGATTGCCAACGGATTTTTTCCAATAAATTACCAACGGATTTTTTAGCAAATAATAATAATAATAATAATAATAATAATTTGTTGATCGAACTTGGCTCACCTTGAGCCCTTGGCCCATCCACCAATATGATCCTTAGTAATTCTCACAATTCTCCCAACAATTGGGCTTGAACTCAGTCGGTTCGGACCTCCGCTTAGTTTCACCCAAGCTTCATCCTGGTCATGGATAGATCACCCAGGTTCGGGTCCATAAGCAGTGACAATTGCCCCATTTCATGCCACTCATAGGCAGAGAAGCGGATCGGGCTTCTGGGAATGGATCACTTGCTACAGGAAAGGATGTCGAGAATGGCAGTTGAGCAAAAGAGACTATCTGGGACCGGATGTCTTGGGTCTTCTGATGGGAATAATACTTCCCGACAAATTTCGAGTAGACATCGGCCCAAGTTGTGAGAGAATCCGGTGTGAGGGTCATGAGCCAGGCCTTGGCCCGGTCCTTCAAAGTCTCCGGGAAGCATCGCATCTTTAGCTGATCCTCGGTCAATCTGTGAAGAGGGAACGACTGGAGAACATTGTAAAACTCCCAGAGGAAGTGGAGTGGATCCTCATTTGGAAGACCATGGAAAGACGGTAGCTGGTTGTAATGGATCATCTTAAGCTCGTAGTTCCGGGCTTCTTGTGGCAACAGGATGCATGAAGTGATTGGCCCGATCATGGGTTGGGCCAAGTCTCTGAGGATGTTGCGAGGCGGTTGTTGTGCAGCCATGTCTGAGTTACTCCCCTCGGATGATTCTGGTGAATGCTCGCCTTCTTCGTGTGATTCGAGAGTAAGCTCGTCCAGCAGCTCTCTCAGGCTCTCGTTGAAGGGTTTGTTAATTGGAGATAGTTTACGTCCACTCATGGTATGCATACACTCAGGCAACAAACAAGTTACGAGCACCAATAGTAAAGAAAAGAAAATAAAATAAGAAAAGGAAACATCAAAAATAAGGAAAACACAAAATCAAAGAGAAACACGAAAAATAAAGTGAATAAGCACACAATATACGTCCTAAACCCTCCCCGGCAACGGCGCCAATTTGTTGTAAATATTTTCTCGGAATAGAATCGAAAGATTCGAGCACCGGGTCGTGACTCACGAGGAAGGTTAGCCGGAATATTCTATACGTTTATTCAAACAAAAAGAGAAACAAAATTCCTAAACATTCTAATTCAGATGGTTTGATTTGGATTTAATTATCAACTACCAAGAGAATTTAAATTAAGCAATTGAAATAGCAAGCAACAACGAAGAACAATCAGGATTTAAGAAGCTAGGGAGTCGGGGATATCCGTTTTGGTTCGAAAATGCAATTATCAAGCAAGAGATTGTTCGGTTAAGTGATTTGACTAATCGACACGTTCAAGCACTCATTCTCAATAACTTTTCGTAACAAGAGAACAAATTAGAACGGCAAATTAACAATTCATTTAACTTCTAGGCAATACAGTTACGAACAAGCCTAGTTCATACGAGCCTATTTCGACCGACTCCTCCCCTTTCGGTTCTAAAAGTCGATTAAAGCAGACTAGAAGGTGTTTAATCAACTAGTCCATTTAGAATAACCAACATCAAGCAAGAATATATCGAACTCAATTGCAAACAATTGGGGATTGAAGTGTCACCCTTCAACAATTCTCAATATTCGAGCCCGACAATTGAAAAACCCTAGAAAAAGATCAACTTGTACAAATAGAACAATCACGAATATGATAATTGCAAATGAATTCAAAACATCAATCCCCTATCCCTAGCATAAAGATTTAGCTACTCATAATCGAATAATCAACACAAGCAATCTCTACCCACGAATTCATAATTAACGATTAAGTTAAAAGAAAAGCTTACGATTGATAAATCTCAAAGTTGAATTTGATAAACAAGCTTGAAATCCGGAAGCAATAATGAAATCCGAGCTTAAATCCTTATTCTACGTTGAAAACGATGAAGAAAAATGAAAAGAGCGAGAGAAAATAAGACGGGTAGGGTTTTCTGTGTTCGTCGAATGAGAGATGTCCCCTTTAGTCGCGATCCCGATCATATATATATAACTAGGCTCGTCACGGCGTGGAGTGGAGTGGCACGGCGCAAAGGACTCCTCTGGCGCGGTGCGGCAGGGTGGACACGGCGCGGCAAGGTAGGGCGCCGCGGCGCGGGAGGAGAAAATCTGGGAACGAACATCGCGGCGCGGGAATCCTTCACGACGTGTCAGGGCTGATCATCGCGGCGCGGGGCCTGGAACGTCTGAAGTCGCAGTCCACCTCGTGGCACAAGCGCGGCGCGGAACTGGTGCGGTGGTCTGGCGCAGCGCGGACGCTGGGACGGCAGGCACCTGGGCAACTCGTGGTCCATGTCGCACGACCTTAGACTTTGGGCTCGTTTACGCTCGTTCGGACACGGAATTCGCTTCTGTTTTTTACTATGTATTTCCAATGAACTCCTCTACAAATTAAGCTCGCCCAAAATATTTTTCTTCTTCAATTTTAAAATAAACGAGGCCCTGACCTGCACACCACAAACGAATCGAAAGCGGAGAAAATCGAGAAACGACCGAAAAATACAGAAAGACACCAAATAGAGGAAAATACGCAATAATATACAAAACGAACTAAAAACGAATGGAAAGACCTAAAACGGGGGAAAAGGAAATGAAAAATAAGAAGGAAAAATGCAACAAAAATAGGACAAACAATTATTAAATGAACTAGTACGATTTCCGTGCGACGTACGGGTAAGAAATATGTATTAGAATTCATAAATTAAAAACACTCATTAAATAATATTTATAAATTAACAATATGGAATCAATATGTAATACAATTTACCTATATTAATTTATTAAAATGTTATATGAAATTTAAATTGTGAAAAATTACATAAAATATGTCCATATAAATTAGTACACAACCCGTACCGTGGACTAACTGATAATAAATTATATTGTATTTATTTCAAAATAAGTGTCATTTAAAAAAAAAAAAATATTTATAAATTCAATTACAATGTAAATTTTATCATATATTTAAATATCTATTAAAATAATAAGTATAATTATAAAACTTATATTGTTTAGTTAATTAAAAATGAATTTATTTTTGTATAAAGTCCAAATAAAAATTTTTTAAGTAGTTGAATAATTTATTAAACTATAAATAATTAACTATTCCATTTAAGTAGTTAAAAACTTATATTGTTTAGTTAATATTTTTTATTCATAAAAATAAAAATTATCATCATTCCATAGTAAATCGTTCTTAGTCACACATAAAATTGTCATAAAAATGTGATTTAGTGACAAAAGTTAATTATGTATTTTATTTTTTAAATAAAGTATTTTACTTAAGAATCATGACAAATTTTAGTTTAGGGCAAGGAAAATCATAAAAAATTAGAATTTCTTGTAATGAACCAATTGCATGATGAAATAAAACCCCAAAATTTTTTTATCAAACATGATTGACAAAACTATGATAAAGTTCGGATGGATTATGGATTAAAACGAACCAATTCAGAATCTATCAACATTAATTATTTATCATTTCGTTTAAAAGGTATATAATTGAAACAACATTCGGAGATATTTCGAGTTGATTGTGGTTAGGAGACTTAGGCAGTT
Organism: Striga asiatica; assembly: GCA_008636005.1. NCBI lineage: Eukaryota > Viridiplantae > Streptophyta > Magnoliopsida > Lamiales > Orobanchaceae > Striga > Striga asiatica. The sequence goes on from BKCP01005072.1 coordinate 1,456,183, forward strand.
AGATAGGGTTGCAAAACTAAATATGTTGGTGGAATTTTTGTTTTTTAAATGTATAATATTTTATAATTAATGTGCAATAAAACTAAATTTTTTTATATATAACTGATCGAAAACTCAAAAATATGCGAGCAAATAATATGTAGTAGTGATTGATTTTATTTTTAATTATACTAATAAATTTAGAAGAAAAATGTAAAATTTGATGAAAGTATATTTTTTCAGGAAAAAACCATATCCTATCTATTAATATATAATAGGAAAAATATGTAACGATTGTATATAGTTAAAGAATCCAATCTCGTTACAATAACAACATAATTAAACAAACACACGATTTATTTCAGAAAATTAAATTCATTATATACAAACACACGACTTCAAAAAATTAATATATTTTTTAAAGTATTAAATCACTCATGAAACTTTAATGTATTGTCGAATATTAGTCGAATTTGATTTTCTACTCTAAATTTGTGATTAATATTTGGATTTGTTATTTACTCTAATAGATTCGAAAATACCATTCCAGTGCTAAAACAAATAAAAAATCATCTACCAATTTTCTTCCGTTTGTATATATAACTACTATGACAAAAATGTAATCTAATATCGTTCAGATTTTTAAAAATCCCAACAGTATTTTCAATTATACAATTGCACAGAAAAAAAAAGGCACCATTTATATTATAAACTAAATAATATATGTTAGATAGGATAATTCAACGAACTGTTGGATCGTCCTTTGTATAAATCAATACTATGGGAATAATCTATTAGACTATCATTATATTTTATAAAATCCCAACAGTATTTTTAATGATATAATTGCACAAACAAAATAAAACGTTTAAATTCTAAACTAAATAAGTATATAAATGATTGCATAATTCAACAATGAAACAATATCTCTAATTCCTGTATAAAATAGTGTTCATTTTATTAAAAATACACACGCGTTTGACCAATTTTTTAAAATATAAATGAACAATGAGTCAATCTTTTAATCGCAAAAAGATTTTTTAATACGTTAATCATAATGTTATATTAATTGCAGAACATGCTATTTGGAGCAGAATATCGTGCCAATATGTTTTACATAAGGTATAATATTAACATATATTCAATTATTTAAGTTATACTCTACATCATGATTTTTACCAAAACCATTCCGCTCATAAATCATAAATTGTTAATTGATTTGAAATAAATCAAATGCAATATTTCAAGTTAATATCATCTATCATAAAATTCAATACTCTAATTAAAAAACAATATCACAAAATTCAACGATAATACGGCCTAATTACTAATTTCACTTTTAGGCTCAACATATTTAACAATGTCATAATATTATATATATATATATATATATTTTTAATTATTATGATATATAAAAAATTCTAAAAATGAATGGAATGCATATATGGCACAATATTTATTTTAAATTAATTACATAACTAAATAATATTAATGTAAATTAAATATTTATCATCATATATATATATATATAGAATTTTACTTTTGTAAGTGTTATATATAATAATGACATTATACGATTTTGAAAGAATTTGTTGCTATACCGTTGCTATTTGCCAACGGAAAAATTCCGTTGCTATTTACCAACGGAATAATCCGTTGTTAATACAATATTGAATGTGTCTGTTGCTATTCCGTTGTTATTTGTCAACGGAAAAATTTCGTTGCTATTTACCAACGGAAAAGTCCGTTGCTATTACAATTTTAAAAGAGTTTGTTGTTATTCCGTTGTAATTTGCCAACGGAAAAAATCCATTGCTAATACAATAATGAAGGTGTCCGTTGTTATTTGCCAACCGAAAAAATCCGTCGCTATTTACCAACGGAATAGTCCGTTGCTGTTACAATTTTGAAAGACTTTGTTGCTATTCTGTTGTTATATGCAAACGGAAAAAATCCATTGCTATTTACCAACGTAATATTCCGTTGTTAATACAATATTGAAGATGTATGTTGCTATTCCACTGCTATTTTCCAACGGAAAAATCTGCTGCTATTTACCAAAGGAATAATCCGTTGCTAATACAATATTGAAGGTGCCCGTTGCTATTCCGTTACTATTTGCCAACGGAAAAAATCCGTTGCTATATACCAACGGAATAATCCGTTGCTTATACAATTTTGAAAGAGTTTGTTGCTATTCTATTAGGCGTCGTTTACTTTACGGGACAGGACAGGATAAGCAAAATAGTCTTGAAATATCTTACGTTTACTTTATGGGAATGGGATTGGATTTGCCTGACATGGCGCATATGTGGAAGGCGGCTCCACTGGTTCATCCATCATTTGCCGATAAATTCATCCCGCTCTCCTCCCCGGATATAATAATCTCGCGCTTAGGATACCTATATTGCCCTCAAATTTCGCAGTTAAATGTCCAAAATGTCCCTTAATTTGCATTAATTTACAACTGGCATAGCAATAAAATCTTCACATGTCATTGCCCTAATTTCTGCAGAGACGGGGGCGCCATTGTTTTGAGCTCCACATTTGCCATTTTTTCCTTCATTTCAAATTATGTCGATTTCGTGTTAGATTCGTTTATTAATTCGTTTTCTCTGTCGATTTCTCCATCTATTTTTTCTCCATTTCAATTTCAATTCGATTTTTTTTAAGTTATCGCAATTTGGGTTTCTCCGGAACAAAACGCCATCTCCGTCGGGCATAACTGTGAGCTCTTCCAGGTACTGGTGTAGGAAAACACCTTGACATTCCAGCCTGTTATGGTTTCATTATTTTGGTGCTCATTAAAGGTTACATTTTGTTCAAATTCGGCATATTTTAGTTTTCTCTTCCTCTTCAAATTACTGTTGCCATCGGAATGCCGTCCTCTCCCACGTCAACCACGCCTGCCGTCGACGTCGCCGACCACTCCAAATTACGCTGCTGTGAGTTCTGAGATGAGGGCAAAAATTAGGGCTCGTATTCTATTTTTGAGAACAATGCAATTGTGAATTGAGCATCCAGTCTGAAAATATGAGTAATTGTACCAAGGATAATTCTGTCAAATTGAGCTCCATCATCTAATTTAGTTTGTTATCAGAAAATTGTATCTGTTAAAGTAAACATAGGACAATTGCTGGACAATTGCTGACGTGTAAAGTGAGTTGGATTAAATTGTCCAATCCCATACTTCAAAGTAAATGTCGCCTTAGTATTTTGTCTGTATTTACTAACGGAATATTTCCGTCACTATTTGCCAACGGAGTACAAAGATATAATTTTTGTTGCTATATTTTGTTAGTATTCTGTTGGTAATCCGTTTATAAAAATTGTATATATAATGCATTGCTAATCCGTTGGTAATCTCCAACGGAAAATTTTTTTATGGTAATTTTTGTTGGCATTTTGACAATTTCTTCTAGTGTAAAGACTAGAGACGAATGTTCAACTCTACTCTAGAGTAGAGTAAAGTCCGCGCTAGAGTAGAAATAAGGTTTAAATTATATATCTATATCTATATGCATATACATATTATATATCTATATGCATATAAATATTATATATATATATATATAAAGGTTTAAATTTAGTAAAAATAGTAAAATCTTCCTTAAAAAAAAAAGAAAAGAAAATCATTCTTACTAAATAAGAAAAAAAAAATTAAACATTCTTGTGAGAATGTGGGAATATGTATTGTTTATTCACAAAGAGATTACACATATATAGATACATAGATGAGCATTAACCTTAAGTTGAACCTAAACCTAACCTACAATACAAGAATACAACAAATATAACTAACAATTCTTTTGGGATGTACAGAGCACGCCAAGGATGGCCACAGGAAAAACTCCATTTAGCTTAATGTATGGGATGTAAACAGTTATTCTAGTCGAAATTGGTATTAGCTCACAGCGAGTATCTATTTTTGCGACAAAACAACATGAGAGATGAGGCAAGGGAGCAAGCATGGTTAAGGACAACGTAGTACAACCAAAAGATGTTCTTAGCTCATGATGATAAGAATGTAAAGTAAAGACAACTTTAGGTCGGAGACCTAGTCTGGAGAAGAGCTGACATATTGAAACATGTGTGGAAATTGGAGCCTAACTGGGAAGGACCATACATCGTCCAAAGGGTACCAGCAGGTGGAGCATACGAACTACAAGACTCTGAGGGAAATGTCTTACCACGACCTATTGGAATATTTCGAATCACAAAAAGTATTATTGTTAAAATTATTGTGACTTGACTAACGAAGGTTTAACGCCGAAAACACCTTCCTGTACAGGTCTTCAGGGAGCATACTGGTAGAACCAATTGTGGAGAGCCGGTTCGATGTATAACTACACATCAAGCTATATATCCACATTAGACTCGTCGGGCTATGCATTTTCTGTTGCTTTTTCGACAGGCCTGACCATTTTAGAATAATAACTAAGGCTCCGTTTGTTTTGAAAGGATTTACTGAGGGATTTGAAATCCATGGATTTCAAATTTACAAGTTCAAATTCTCATGCATGTTGGGACGATAATGGAAGTTGGAGGATTTCAAATTCATGTTAAATGTTTTTTAGTCATTATTTTGAAGGATTTGAAATGACTCCTCAAACCTAGTCATTTGAAATCCATTATTTATCACCGTTACGGCCACGCCGTCCGCGATCATTTAGGTTCATCACCAACGCGAGTCAACACCATCGGTGCGAGCTAGACAACTGATTTATAATATTTTCAACACATCTATTCAAGGAGCGTACAAGTAAAAAATATTATATTTCAAAAATTTTGAAATCAAAGGTTTTCAAATCCTTCAAAACAACGGAGCCTAAAGTTATTGGCTACTATTGACACATCTAAAAGCTTATTGATTAATTTTTGCAAATTTAACTTTTGAAAAGTTAGTTACCTAAAGTTTATTTTTACATTTTCGCCTCTACACATCCCTACCCGAAGCCCAAGATGCGATCTCATATAGTCAAAAGTTAATTGGAACCACTTTTCAAATTCACCCTCCTTTTTTTATACCACCAACTTCCTTCTCGACCAAGTACTCCATTTCTTCAGCCTTCTCAATTCTAGAAAAGCTTTTGTGCACAAACACAAATCAAAACAGTAAAATTCAACAATCCTTTTCTTTTTTTCTTTTTTTTTTTTATTTTGAAAAAAAAAAACTATAATAAACTAACAAAACAAAACATATAAACAGTGCTCAACACTTATAATTACTTCTCATTGTTGGAGCACTCATGCTGTATTGTGTACTGTGTAATTAATACGAACAGGAATTTATCTGATGGCGCGATTTAAGGAAGCGCATTAAAACGGCCTTTTAGAGGCTCTCATCAGCCATCGCCAAATTCATTCGGGATATAGAGATAGATACATACATATACATACAAATATCTGTATCTAATACAGCAGTGCAGTTCGCGTGAAAACAAAAAGATGCTCACGTGCATTGCACGCTCCAAACAAGCACCGGTGGACGACCGCCAATTGCCGCCGGCCGATCAGCAGCCGCCGCCGCCGGAGAAATCCAGCTCTAATGCTGCCCCGACCAAACACGCGATTAAAGCCTTCTCGTCTCAGGTCATCTCGCCGCCAATCGAAATCGTGGTTTTTCAAATTTTTATTTTGAATTGAGAATGTTGATTTTGATTTTTTGAGATTGACACTGTAGATCAAGGACATTGCGCTGAAGGCGTCGGGCGCGTACCGCCACTGCGCGCCGTGCGCGAGCCAGCCTCCGGCGGCGGCGGCGGCGGCGGGGCAGCTGAAGAGGAGCGGGAGCATCGGCGGCGGCGGAGGGGAATTGGAGACGGACAGGTTCCGGTGGTCGTACCGGCGGACGGGGAGCTCGAGCTCGAACTCGAGCTCGACGGCGGGGCGGAGGGAGCTGGAGGCGAGGCTGAAGGGGATATCGAGCGGCGAGGTGACGCCGGCGTCGGTGAGCGGGCGGCGGGCCGATCCGGTGGTGTTCGTGGAGGAGAGCGAGCCCAAGGAGTGGGTGGCGCAGGTGGAGCCCGGGGTGCTAATTACCTTTGTGTCCCTGCCACGTGGAGGCAACGATCTGAAACGGATTAG